>JBBBVM010000726.1:0-20064 GCA_037355625.1 Petunia x hybrida
CTGAAATTTCTTCGGGAAGAACAAAGATAATAATAATAATAATAATAATAATAATAATAATAATAATAATAATAATAATATTAGAATTTTAAAATAAGATTGTTTGACTTAGAGGCACGTCAAGACGTTTCTTGAAGATAGTTGGGGCCGGTCTATCCCAAGAGCAAATGGACGAATATGACATCACTATCCCCAGAATTCAACTAAGACACACACAATAAATACAAGAAATGATTATGTGATTTCACATTATCATCAATGGCTCTCTCATAATGTTCAGTTGGAAATTGCTTATGGACTTATTGTTCCAAACAAATCAGCTCCATTTATATATAGGTTGACTATTCTTGAAAGAGTTAAAACAACTTTTAGAATTTCCCGTATACATTTTCAAGATTCATTAACTTTTGAAAACAAAAGTCCTTTTTATTTGAAAAGGTTCGTTGTTCCAAATTTATCGAAACACATTATTTCCAACAAGAGTTGGGTTAGTATTTACCTAACAAATGGTGTGGTACACCTTGTTTGTCAGTGTCTGAAATCTTGTTGGTAACAATGTCAAGTCCCTTATACACTTGCATTTTGTCAGAGTTGATGATTTCTGCTGGAAAATGGGTGGCAAGTTCAACGGAGAGACGGGATTTTCCACTTCCAGTAGCTCCCATTATGAACACCACTTTCTCCTTGTTCAACTTGAATGTGTTCATGCTTAGTTACTACACATAATAAAAATATGTAAAACATACTGATCATGTAGCCACTTCATTTTCGTTCAGAAATTCTGCTAATGTATAGACATAAATATTGTAATTCAAAAGTGTTGTTAAAGAAAAAGAAAACAAGATAGGAAGATATGGTTTATATAATTCTTTACTAGTGTTATTTTAGTTGTACGATATTTTCACAAGATATTGCTAAAAAATAACAAGTCATATGATTTCTTGCATACAGAAAAGATTGCATGCTATGGATATTTGTAAAAATCACTCCACTTGTGTTAGGACACTTTTAACAATATCAAAGCAGATGAGCAATCGTTCAGACATAGAAAGAGTAGGTTTCTTGAAATTATAATCTTATAGGCACGCCATTAACTCAATTAAATAGATACTCCATTTATCCCAATTTATATATATGATAGTGGTGCTTGTGAGAGTTGAAGTTATCTCAAATTTTAATACTTCTTAAAAGTTTAAATTAGTGCTTATTTGTTCGAAGAGGGATCATAAAAGACTATGTTGAGCTTAAAAAGTGACCATAATTAGAGCCTGTTTTACCAATTTTCTACATGCTACTTAAAAGTTGATCATGTTGTGATTAAGAGAGAGAGAAGAAATTAGTTTGATAATATAATAATTCCCAACAAAATATTCTCTATTAAGTAATAGTATATAATGATATTGAGTAGGAGTTCAATAATATAGCTAGGTCTTCCAACTAGAAGGTACGTACAACCCTCATTCAACTCCCCTTTCATAAAACTAAGTAAACACAATAACATCAGTTTAAATGAAAATACTGGAAACATCTCTCCCCACAGCCCACCCTGTGCTTAAAAGAACTAATTAACCTTTAATTTTCTCAGTACGTTGCCACTTGCAACTGCTTAGTAGAAAGCATACCCCTAGTAATATTAACTTTTGTTTCTCCCTCAACAATATTCTTGTCATCATATTTGAGAAATTCTTCCACAATTTCCAAGCAATGTTTCAATACCACTTCATTCCATGCATCATCAGCTTCTTTCCAGTTTTCTTGAAAACTTTTGTGGCATCAATTTGGTGCAATGGCCACATTTTCTCGTTCCTCAGTCGTTTAATTTTCTCAAGTTGGCAACACACTAATTTGCACGTATTAAGCTTAATTTCTTCAATGGCAGATTCAAGAAGTAGTTTCTTAGCTGTTTCATTATTATTTAGTTTGTTTTCCTCTCTTAAATATTTGTCCATCTCTGGTACACCAATGGACCGTCGGATTCCTTTAGTATAATCAGCATCAGGTACAAATATTCCTCGTACCTCATCAACTAGCCCTGCAGAAAATTCAAGAATACTTTTTTTTTATTAATTGAAATCTTTCAACTAAAAAAAAATGAAAAAGAAGAGTTGTGAAAGATTGCCAAGGAAAAAGAAAAGAAATTGGCTAAGCCTTTTTAGAAATTTTACGAAAGTGGTAAAGCGAAGATAAACTAACCTGCAAGGACCATGTGATCCACCCTTTTTGAAACAGAAGAGTGTAAGACAGGTAAGGCAACATCAAGCCAAATGAAGCAACAGTTATACTTGGATTTAAACTCGAACATAGGATTTTCCACCAGTGCCTCAATGTAAGAATTTGACCCTCCAACAATAATTGGAACATGACCCGACTTCAAATGTATTCTATGTAGAAAATGGCCTGGAAACAGAAGTCTTCAGCCGTGAAGTCAGAATCAGGCTCGATTTCACCTAGCAGATAGGACAAGAAGTTAAATTTATTCCCATCCAATGCAAAATATAGTAAGGGTCAAAATTAAAGCAAGGAGATTCAGAAAAAACATTTAACAATGTCAAGAAATAGGATATAAACCTACGTCAATGGGATTCACTAACTTATACTATTAAATTTACACCAAAATTATATTTTAAGGGATTCAATTGAACCCTTCACCAAAGATAGCTCTGCCAGTCCTTGCATACTCATATTCATAAACATGGTTAACAATATGCGGATGGAGCCTTTTAAGAATGAGCTTAATAGAACTCAATATTTGCGAGATGGCATGTCAAATTTTGAATAAATAATTTAAAAAGACAACAAATAATTCCTAAAAATTTTAAAAGTTGAAACCAAGAAGTTTGAATCTTGAAGTTGCCAATATGATTAACTGCTAATTTACCAAAGTTAAATTGCTTTGCCGTTTGATATTACCTGTAATATGGTCAATTGCTCAAACCGAAATATTTCAAAAAGAACAATAATAATAATAATAATAATAATAATAATAATAGAAAACCAAAATAAGACTTGTTTGGCACGTTGGAAATTGCTTATGGACGTATTGTTCCAACAAATCAGCTCCATTTATATATAGGTTGACTATTCTTGAAAGAGTTAAAACAACTTCAAGATTCATTAACTTTTGAAAACCAAAAAGTCCTTATGATACGTTTTCGAAACACATTATTTCCAACAGAGTTGGGAAAGTATTTACCTAACAAATGATGTGGTACACCTTGTTTCTCAGTGTCTGAAATCTTGTTGGTAACAATGTCAAGTCCCTTATACACTTGCATTTTGTCAGAGTTGATGATTTCTGCTGGAAAATGGGTGGCAAGTTCAACGGAGAGACGGGATTTTCCACTTCCAGTACACTACTAAAAAAAGCTGAATCTGAGACCACCATCATGCGACCGAATTTCGGTCTCCACAGTTGTGCGACCGATTTTCGGTCGCACATTCAACGAAAAAAAAGTGGCGACCGAAAATCGGTCGCACATTCAACGAAAAAAAGTGGCGACCGAATTTCGGTCGCACATCGGTCTCTGAAAAATTAGTCACAGCTATGCGACCGACAATCGGTCGCATGTCGGTCGCATAACTGTAACTAAAAACGGGGCAGAACCCCTTTCTTCCCCATTTCAAAATTCCCAAAACCCACCCAATCCCTAAAAACCGAACCTCCCCCCACCCCATAATCAACTTCCCACCATTATAAACCCCATATAACTTTAAATTACTACTCTATTACCTCCATATTAACATTTAACACGATCTAAACCTACAAATTCAAGGTAAATTTCATTTTTTAGTAATTTTTGTTATTTTTTTAAAAACTCATATAATGACTTTTTAATTCACTTTTTTTGTAGTTTTTGGGTGGATAGCACATTGGTAACTCATACTTTCTTCCCATTGGATCCAATACAAAGTAGAGGTAATTTTTTTTTTTTGGTTTAATAATCCGAATTTAATTATATATATATTTATAAATAATGGAGAGCCTATATATGTTGTTAACATGGTAGTTGTTAGTTATAATAGTTTATTATATATAATGTGATGTCGAGTAAGTTGTTTTGGGTTGATGAACTTTAAATATAGGGTTGTGATTATTGGGATTAATTATTGTTATTGTTGGGATATGTTGGGATTGTTCTCAATTTGGCAATTTTTGTGTAGATATGGACTTTAATGCACGTCGTTTGTGGATGAACAATAGACTTTTCCCGGTCGGCGGGGGGATAAGGCCTGAATTTGAAGAGGGTCTTAAGGAATTTGTTGCTTTAGCAAAAACAACCGAACCTTTTAGTGTCACAAGTTCCATTGGTAGCGGATAATGAACTTGCAGACAATTTGCGCCATATTGATGGGACGTATGACCCGGTGGCTGCATCTGAATTTAGTCGTGCAAAAAACCCGGCTAGTTTTGGAGAAGGAACTTCAAGGGCTTGCGAGGCTGATGAAAACATAGATAGTGACGAGCCGTCCGAGGATGAAATTGCTAGCCACTATGAATCGGATGATGAAGTTGATTAAACCAATTTGTACTTTGTAGTTTATTATTAATTACTTACTGTAATGTACATAAACACACAATATGATTTATGTAATATCATTTGCTGATTGTGACGTGCTTACTTAATTGATAAATTGCTGTTTTATTGCTGTTTATTACTGTTTATTGCTGTCCAGGTGCTGGTTTTTGCTGTTGCGATGTGCCTGATTGCAGGTTTTTTATTGCAGGTTTTTACAGGTTTGGCGACCGATTTTCGGTCGCATAGCGGTCACAACAGAGACCATGTATGCGACCAATTTTCGGTCGCACATTCTGTGCGACCGAATTTCGGTCGCATACTTGGTCACCATTAATTCCCACAAATGAGACCAAGTATGCGACCGATTTTCGGTCGCACATCCTACAAGGATGTGCGACCGAAAATCGGTCGCATAGTTGGTCACTGTATGTGAGCTATTGTGCGACCGAAATTCGGTCGCATGGTGGTCGAAACATCGACCGATTTTCGGTCGCAGGGCTATTTGCTACCATGGATTTTCCGACTACCCGTATCGGTCGCCGATCGGTCGACCTGGCGACCGATCGGCGACCGATTTGGTGGTCGCAGATTCAGTTTTTTTTAGTAGTGGTAGCTCCCATTATGAACACCACTTTCTCCTTGTGATTGTTGAATGTGTTCATGCTTACTACACATGATAAAAAAATGTAAAACATACTGATAATGTAGCCACTTCATTTTCGTTCAGAAATTCTCTGCTAATGTATAGACATAAATATTGGAATTCAAAAGTGTTGTTAAAGAAAACAAGAAACTATGTTGGTGATAGGAAGATATGGTTTATATAATTCTTTACAAATGTTATTTTAGTTGTACGATATTTTCACAAAATATTGCTAAAAAGTAACAAGTCATATGATTTCTTGCATACAGAAAAGATTGCATGCTATGGATATTTGTGAAAAATAAAAGAGTAAAAAAATTACTTCACTTGTGTTAGGACACTTCTAACAATATCAAAGCAGATGAGCAATCGTTCAGACATAGAAAAAGTATTTAAGCAGTTAAAGTAGAAACCTTGTGCAAACACAATTAGTATAGTGTAGATTGTGTACCTTATTGAAACAAGATGTAAATGTAAGTATGTTAGTATTAGAATTAATAAAATAGAATGATTTTAGCTTGGATGTGCTTAGCAAGAAAGTATGTTCAGCTTTTATATAAAGATGCTTTTTTTGTCTGAAAGATACTACTATTATACATTAGTTGATATGTATATAGGGGGCAAACAGTGTGGCTTTATATAGTAGACTAATTAATTACCCACCAAACAGATCAGAAATGTCTATCTTCTAATTGACTAAGGTCAAATTATATTTATCTGAAATCAAGTCTATCATTTTAGACATCAGACATGTCTATCTTCGTGACTAAAATCAAATTACATTTATCAAGTCTATCAAGTATAATCACTGCATGTTAGATCTTTCTAGAATTGCAAATAAGGAATGCTGAAAGTGTGTAACAAATCTTACAAACATTGTGAAGAGATAAAATTTTACTTATTGACTCCATGAGTACTTATTAAGCAAATACAAATCAAAATTACACCAACAGAACTCACCTAAAAATTTGAGCCCATAGCCTGTTTGCACCGTGCTAAATAAAGGCTAGGCAACATTTTAAAATTTTTAGAAGATTGGTCAGATTTAAGAAACACGGAAAAAATTTATTATTTTTTCCTGAAATTTTTTAATTAAAATTTTCAAAATCCTAGTATGTTTTACTGGGACTTGCTAAATACTAAGTCCCAGTATAATGTAATGAAACTTTGAACATTTTAGTCCAAAAATTCTAGTAAAAAATACCGAGAGTTTTCTAAATCAGAAGTTCCAGTATAATGTACTTAGATTTTGAAAGCTCATTAATGTTCCATTAAAAAATACTGGGACTTCAAATATAAAGCTTCAGAGAAATTTTCTGGAACTTTGAACTAAACTCTAAAAGAAAAAATTATGGTGAATTACAAAAAGGAGCACAAATGCACTCGGTCTTGAAAATATAAGCATTTTTTTGGTGATCTTGAAAACATAAGCACTTTACCATTAAATGAAGCTGAAAGTAAAAAAAAAATATCCTTACTAATAGAGAACTTTCCGTAATTACAAAAATGTCACCGATCATTTTTTGAAACCATAATTACAAAAATGTCACCGCAACGTTTTACCTCCAAAATTACAAAAACCGCCACTGTTTCCTACACAGCAGAAAACAATACCAACTTGGTCGTGTTTTACGTCTATTTTGTGAATAAATAAGGCCAGATCGACATCGTTTCGCCCATATACAAAGCAGTCAATATGTTTGTGTTTTACGACTATTTTGTGAATAAATAAAGTCAAATCGTCATTGTTTCTGTTATATACAAAAATCAAAGCAAAACATAACATAAGACCAATCCGGCGTCATTTCTTCATACAATGAGCAAAAGCTCATGTTCGTTTTGTGAAAATGATGTCAAAAATACCCAGAAAACCAAAAATAATTACAACCACTACCCACTACTTTCAAATATTACTCAACCCACCCACTAAATTATTTACCCACTCTACCCATCCAGACTTGTATACCATAGTTTATGCAGTATACCATAAAGGTATAGACATATAAGGTATAACAAAGGTATACAGTAATAAAAGGCCATCTAGACTTTTATACCATAACTTATGCAGTATACCTTAAAGGTATACAGCTATAAGGTATAACAAAGGTATACAATAATAAATGGGTAGGTTGGGTAAATACTTTTAGTTTTATGGGTAGTATAATTTTTAATGGGTATGACTTGTAAATACTTTACATTTCATGGGTATAGAGTGTAAAAATTCCCTTTATTCATTCACATAAAATACCTTCAAGTGTTTATATATTTAGAAATAACGACGATCCGGTTGTGTTTATGCATATAATTATGTTCAATATGGGAAGAAATGAGTCCAAATCGGCCGAACATCAGACATCCACAATATTGGGGTATACCATTGGGCTATACCGTATATTAGAACAAATTAAATTTGTATACCATTGAGGTATACCGTATACTAGAAAAGTATACAATAGAAGCATAGTTAAATTGTGACAACTCAAACTTATATATCGTTGGGGTATACCGCGGTTATAACGTATACCAGCTTGGAGTATAGCGCGGCTATGAAATAAAATATTTTTAGTCAAATGACCAGCTCGGATAATATTATTAAATTAGACTATGTTTAGTTCAAGATAAAAGTCCGTTATTTTTCCCTAGTACGACTAGTATATGAACCACTAATATCTTTTCACAAATTATCAACTAATGCAACCTAAACTTCTATGAAAATAAAAAAACTTTCAATTTATAATCTAATACTACTAAGAATCTATCAACTCATATATAATGCTCCTACATATTGTTATTCATACTTCATCATGGAGTTGATCTCCCTTATTGGTAAAATTTTTAACCAAATCGAGGGCGTTCTTTGTCACCTCCTTGAACTCTTTTGCACGAGCACAGAGGTCCAATTTCAAAAATGGCTCAATATCCTTAAATCTTTCATTGGTGCAAATATATGCTGCCAACAGCTCTCTTTGTTTGAGCTTTCACTGGCCGCTAAATAAGCGAGTCGACTAGGGTCACTCCAGACCCTGGTGGCGTAGATATAATCCATCCCCAACTCAAAGTAGTGGGTGTTTATCTTCGCCATCGTGAGGACAAGGAGGAGAACAGTGAAGCCAAAAAAGATGATAGAGACGTGAGATTTTCATGGCTTTATTTTTTTCCTTTTGTGTTGAAGGATTGTTATGGCTTTCAAATTATCAGCTTTAGCTTTTCTTCGAACCAATATCAAGAATGTTAGGAGTACTTGTTGTTGGGGTTGTGCTTTTTTAGGTTGGATGCTACTGAGCTTATGTATAGGGCATAAATCTTAAATAGTAGTATGATTTAATTTCTAGTAATACTTATTGATTGTGTCCTAATAAGAACCATAGGAATCGTGTCGTCATCATGATAGTTATCCACCAGTCATGTAACCTGACTTAAAATCATAAACATCAATTTTTATTTTTGCTTTCTTTAAGAAATTAGGTTTCTTGAAATTATAATCTTATAGGCACGTCATTAACTCAATTAAATAGATGCTAATACCTTCTACTTGTTCTTCCCTTCCACTAAAACTGGCAACAACATCTACTTGTTCTTTGGCAACAACATCTACTTATTCTTTGGCAACAACATCTACTTGTTCTTCCCTTCCACTAACACTTGCAACAACATCTACTTGTTCTTCCATTCCACTAACACTACCAACACCTTCTACTTGTTCTTCCCTTCCACTAACACTACCAACAACATCTTTTTCTACTCCATCCCTTCCACTAGCAGCTCCTTCTTCTACTCCATCCCTTCCACTAGCAGCTCCTTCTTCTACTCCATCCCTTCCACTAGCATCACATTCTTCTACTCCATCCCTTACACTACCATCACCTTCTTTTTCAATACCCTCACTAACAACTTTTTCAGCAGTCTGATCTTCTCATCACCAGCATCTTCTTCTCTATCTCCAGTAACTCTTTCATTTTCTTTCTCCACTGTATTCTTTTCTCCCTTATTGCATTCTACATCGCACTCCTTATTTTCACCTACCTGAGTTGCAGAGCCCTCATTTTTTGATCCACTATCTATGAGTGCCGTTTGTTTATCAACTTCTTCAATGATTTGATTAACATTTACAGGTGCACACATATCTATGCTGGCTTGGCTCTCTGATTGGACCTCATTTGATCGTGTTTTACCGCTAGCAGTTCTAGTTCTTTTGCTAGTATTTTCAGACGTCTCGCTTCTTCCATCAGCCTTCCTCTTGCCACCCCTTTTACTGATACCACTAGGCTCTCCATGACGTGTGCTAACCATTGTATCTACATAGCAAATAAAAGGAATAACATAGTTAGATTAAATGAAAACAACTTCTAAGAGAATTATATTACACATCAACAATATGTGTAAAAATAGTAGTGCGTTTTTTAAACTTCTGTGTACACACGTCAAGAATATGTGCACACATAAAATAATATGTGTACACATATAACCATATGTGTACACATCTAGAATATGTGTAAAAATAATAAATCCTTTTTTGAACTTTTTTTGTGTACACACATCAAGAATATGTGTACACATCAAGAATATGTGTACAGATCCTGCAGATCTACGCCTATTTTTCAGATATATTCTCATCTTTTGTTTACACATCTGCAAAGATGTGTACACATTTGCAAATATGTTTACACATATTTCTGATGTTTACACATAATTTTTTCGTTAGAATCGAAGTCACGATATAATTCAGTGTATTTTGGGTTTTCAAACGAACTTGCACCAGAAAATCCATACACAAACTCAGAAAATGTACCAGAAAATGAACTCAAACCAGAAAACGAAACAAGATTTTTTAAACGAACTATATTCTTATTTTTTCTTTAAAAAAGTTGAAAAAATACCTGTTTTTACTTGATGAACGGAAATATGCAATAATTGGTTTAGTTCCACCACAAATTTGACGGAATCAAAGAAAAAAAGAACAAATTTGACGATGAACAGTTGGTTTTTTGAAAACTGAAGAGAGATAAATGTGTGTAGTTGAAGAGCTTTTGTGAGAAAATTGAGAAAATGAGCTTTGCAGAAGAGAGAGTGTGTATATATATGTTTGACGTATATGTCCCACTTCTGTACTTCTCAGCCACCTGTTTGCCCCACTTGTTGCTTTCTCAAGTTTTAATATTTGCAAAACAGTCCCTCCCCCGCTTAATTAATCCCTTAATGACGAAAATACAATAAAAGAAAATGAAAAAGAAATTGAAATCCCCTTTCCTTCTTTAAAAACTTGAGAGGTCCCTAAGCCTCCTCTTTCTTTCACAAGTTACCTCAAATTTTAGTACTTATTAAAAAGTTAGATTAGTGCTTTTTTGTTCGAAGAGGGATCATAAAAGACTTTGTTGAGCTTAAAAAGTGACCATAATTAGAGCCTGTTTTACCAATTTTCTACATGCTACTTAAAAGTTGATCATGTTGTGATTAAGAGAGAGAAGAAGAAATTAGTTTGATAATATAATAATTCCCAACAAAATATTCTCTATTAAGTAGGAGTAATATATAATAATATTGAGTAGGAGTTCAATAATATATATAGCTCTAGGTCTTACAACTAGAAGGTACAACCCTCATTCAACTCCTCTTTTATAAACTAAGTAATTAAACACAATAACAACAGTTTAACTGAAAATACTGGAAACATCTCTCTCCCCACAGTCCACCCTGTGCTTAATAGGACCAACCTTTAATTTTCTCAGTACGTTGCCACTTGCAACTGCTTAGTAGAAAGCATACCCCTAGTAATATTAGCTTCTGTTTTTCCCTCAACAATATTCTTGTCATCATATTTGAGAAATTCTTCCACAATTTCCAAGCAATGTTTCAATACCACTTCATTCCATGCATCATCAGCTTCTTTTCCAGTTTTCTTGAAAACTTTTGTGGCATCAATTTGGTGCAATGGCCACATTTTCTCGTTCCTCAGTCGTTTAATTTTCTCAACTTGGCAACACACTAATTTGCACGTATTGAGCTTAATTTCTTCAATGGCAGATTCAAGGAGTATTTTTTTAGCATTGTTATTTAGTTTGTTTTCCTCTCTTAAATATTTTTCCATCTCTGGTACACCAATGGATCGTCGGATTCCTTTAGTGTAATCAGCCTCAGGTACATATATTCCTCGTACCTCATCAACTAGCCCTGCAGAAAATTCAAGAATCATAAAAATTGCTTAAGTCAATATATTAAATTCACAAAATTACTATTAAGATAAACTAACCTGCAAGGACCATGTGATCAACCCTTTTCGAAACAGAAGAGTGTAAGACAGGTAAGGCAACATTAAGCCAAATGAAGCAACAGTTATACTTGGATTTAAACTCGAACATAGGATTTTCCACCAGTTCCTCTATGTAAGAATTTGACCCTCCAACAATAATTGGAACATGACCTGACTTCAAAATGTATTCTATATAGAAAATGGCTTGAAAACAAAAGTCCTCAGCCGTGAAGTCAGAATCAGGCTCGATTTCACCTAGCAAATAGAATAAGAAGTTAAATGTACTCCCACCCAACGCAAAATGTAGAAGGGCCAAAATTAAAGCAAGGAGATCCAAAAAAAAAAATGTAAAAATGTCAAGAAAGAGACAAAGTATTCCTAAAAATCTTAAAAGTTGAAACCATAAAGTTTGAATTTTGAAGTTGCCAATGTGATTAACTGCTAATTTACCAAAGTTAAATTGCTTTGCTGTTTGATATATGTACCTGTAATATCTGTCAATTGCTCGAACGGAAATATGTTTAGAAACAACAACAACAACAACAGTAGTAATAATAATAATGGAAAACCAAAATAAGACTTGTTTGACTTAGAGACATATCAAGACGTTTCTTGAAGATAATTGGGGTCTATCCCAGAAGCAAACAGAAGAATAATGACTATCACTATCCTGGGAATTCAACTAGCTAAGACACACACAATAAATTATATATTCAAAAACATTAGTCTTCTATTCTTGATTATGTGACTTCACCTTATTATTAATGGCTCTCTCATAATTTTCAGTTGGAAATTGCTTATGCACTTATTGTTCCATATATATAGGTTGACTATTCTTCAAAGAGTTAAAACGACTTTTAGAATTTTCCCGTATAAATTTTCAAGATTCATTAACTTTTGAAAACCAAAAAGTCCTTAGAATTGAACATATACAATTTCGATTTTCGAAACACATTATTTCCAACAGAGTTGGGTAAGTATTTACCTAACAAATGATGTGGAACACCTTGTTTGTCAGTGTCTGAAATCTTGTTGGTAACAATGTCAAGTCCCTTATACACTTGCATTTTGTCAGAGTTGATGATTTCTGCTGGAAAATGGGTGGCAAGTTCAACGGAGAGACGGGATTTTCCACTTCCAGTAGCTCCCATTATGAACACCACTTTCTCCTTGTTCAACTTGAATGTGTTCATGCTTACTACACATAATAAAAAAATGTAAAACATAAGAAAACAAGAAACTATATGGTTTATATAATTTTTTACTAATGTTATTTTAGTTGTACGATATTTTCACAAAATATTGCTAAAAAATAACAAGTCATGTGATTTCTTGCATACAGAAAAGATTGCATGCTATGGATATTTGTGAAAAAAGGAGTAAAAAAACCACTCCACTTGTATTAGGACACTTTTAACAATATCAAAGCAGATGAGCAATCGTTCAGACATAGAAAGAGTATTTAAGCAGCTAAAGTAGAAACCTTGTGCAAACACAATTAGTATAGTGTAGATTGTGTACCTTGTTGAAACAAGATGTAAATATAAGTATTAGAATTAAAATAGATTGATCTTAGCTTGGATGTGCTTAGGAAAAAAGTATGTTCAGCTTTTATATAAAAATATTTTTTTTGTCTGAAAGATACTACTATTATGCACTAGTTGATGTGTATATAGGGAGCAAACAGTGTGGCTTTATATAGGGGTGAAAATCATTTTGACCCCCCAACTTTTGCTTAAAAATCAAACTCCCCCCTCAACTATGAAAAATTATCATTCTCCCCCCTTTATCATATACAATGTCTATTTTGTCCTTAGCATTTTCTAGATATATTTTTATATATGATTTTTTAATCAAAATATTTTACTTATAATTTAAATAATATATAGCTTATTGTAGTAATTTAAGTTCAATAATATTATCAATATGTTTAATTATGAATTTTCCACAAAATACGTTCACCCTCATTCTCTATCCTGTATAGAGATTTTTGAATTTTAGTTATCATCGATGAAACAAAGTCGGACACAAGAACTTGAAGTTACGGGTGCCACTATTTATAATGTAGGAGTAAGAATAAAATTAAAATAAAATGAAATAAAGAAGAGAGTCGAGGAAATAATAAAAGTATAGCAGAAAAACTAAGAAAAAGATGCAAGTATTGCAAGCAAACTCGATCAATGCACCTAAAAAAATCAATACATAAATAAAAAAAATTGGCCGAGCTGGCGAGTGCCGATGCCCATAGCCTACCATGTGGGTCCGCCTCTGCGATAAAATATAATCTACATTATGATTTAAAATTTATTTAAGATAAATTGATAATAATATTTTGGATTTATATATAATATATTGATATCCTCAATATTTTTTCTAGTAGTTCATGCATTAGAATTTTATTTTTTATTGTGTACGAGTTCTGATTTTTATTAGTAAAGTATTAATACAAGTAAAATTATTTCTACAATTTATTCTTCTCATTTATTTAATAAATTAAATCATTAACTTATATTTTATTATTTTTAATGCTTTGATTATTATTCACTCCTTTTATTTTAATTATAAAACTTTTTTATTATATAGGTATAACATAGAATAACATATATCATGATATTAATGAAAAAGGAAAAAAAATATAAAGGCTTGATAATTTAGAGGGTAAAGTAGGAATTTTTGAAAGTTCATTGAAATAAAGGGGGGAGAATGATTATTGTTGATAGTTGAGGGGGGAGTTTGATTTTTAAACCAAAGTTGAGGGGTGTAAATGATTTTGACCCCTTTATATAGTATGTTATTGTGGACTAATTAATTACCCACCAAACAGATCAGAAATGTCTATCTTCTTGACTAAGGTCAAATTATATTTATCTGAAATCAAGTCTATCAAGTATGATCATACCATTTTAGACATAAGACATGTCTATCTTCTGACTAAAATCAAATTACATTTATCAAGTATAATCACTGCATATTAGATCTTTCTAGAATTGCAAATAAGGAATGCTGAAACTATGTAACAAATCTTACAAACATTGTGAGGAGATAAAATTTTACTTATTGACTCCATGAGTACTTATTAAGCAAAATACAAATAAATATTACACCAATAAAAATCACGTAAAAAATTTGACCTCATAGTCTGTTTGTACCGCACTAAATAAAAATTAGTCAGCATTTCAATGTTTTAAAAGACTAGTCAAATTTAAGAAACACGGAAAAAAACCATTATTTTTTACTGGAATTTTTTAACAAAATTTTTCAGAATCCTAGTATTTTTTACTGTGACTTGCTAAATACTAAGTCTCAGTATAATGTATTGACACTTTGAACATTTTAGTCCAAAAGTTCCAGTAAAAAATACTGAGAGTTTTCTAAATAAGAAGTCTCAGTATAATGTACTGGGATTTTGAAAGCTTAATGTCTCAGTAAAAAATACTCGGACTTCAAATATAAAGTTTCAGAGAAATTTTCTGGAACTTTGAACTAAACTCCAAAAAAAAAATTATGGGTGAATTACAAAAAGGGGCACAAATGCACTCGGTCTTGAAATATATAACTACTTTTTTTGTGGTCTTGAAAACATAAGCACTTTACCATTAAATGAAGCTGAAAGTAAAAAAATACTCTTACTAACAGAGAACTTCCCGTAATTATATAAAATTCTACTGATCATTTTTTGAAGCCGTAATTATAAAAATACCACCGCAACTTTTTACCTCCGAAATTACAAAAAATGTCACAACTTCCTGCACAGTAGAAAACAGTGCCAACCCGGTTGTATTTCATGTCCATTTTGTGAATTAATATATAAGGCCAGATCGGCATCGTTTCACTCATATACAAGGCAGTCAATACATCTGTATGTCACGACTATTTTGTGAATAAATAAAGCCAAATCGTCATTGCTTATCTTATATACAAAAATCAAAGCAAAACATAACATAAGACCAATCCGGTGTTATTTCTTCATACAATGAGCAAAAAATCATGTTCGCTTTGTGAATAAATAATGTCAATCGGCCTTACTTTATTCATTCGCATAAAATACATTTGAGTGCTTATATATTTAGACATAACGACGATTCGGTTGTGTTTATGCATATAATTATGTCCATTTTGTGAAGAAATGAGTCCAAATCGGCCTAACTTCACACATCCACAATATTGGAGTATACCATTGGGCTATACCCTATATTAGAACAAATTAAATTTGTATATCATTGGGATATTACCGTATACTAAAAAAATATACAATAGAAGCATAGTTAAATTGTGACAAATCAAACTTCTATACTATTGAAATATACCGCGATTATAAGATATACCAGCTTGGGGTATACCGCGGCTATGGAATAAAATATATTTAGTCAAATGACCGCCTCATATAAATATTACTAAATGAGACTATTTTTTGTTCAAAATAAAAGTCCCTTTCTTTTTCCCTAGTACGACTAGTATATGAACTACTAAAATCTTTTCACAAATTATCAACTAATGCAACCTAAACTTCTATGAAGAAAAAATAACTTTCAATCTATAATCTAATACCACTAATAATCTATCAACTCATATATAATGCTCCTATATATTGTTATTCATACTTCATCATGGAGTTGATCTCCCTTACTTGTAAATTTTCTTAACCAAATCTAGGGCGTTCTTTGTCACCTCCTTGAACTCTTTTGCACGAGCACAGAGGTCCAATTTCAAAAATGGATCATCCTTTAGCTTTAGCTTTTCAGCCAATATCAAGAATGTTAGGAGTACTTGTTGTTGGGGTTGTGCTTTTTTAGGTTGGATGCTACTGAGCTTATATATAGGGCATAAATATTAAATAGTAAGGTTTAATTTCTAGTAGTAATACTTATCGATTGTGTCCTAAGAACTATAGGAATTGTTGGGATTTTTTGAATAGTTGTGAATGGGAAAAGGCACCATAAGCACCTCTTTGTTGAAAAGGTATCACACCTTTTCATTACACCCATTCTTGGTGTATAAATAGTGAGACACTTCCTCATTTTAGAAAAACACAACAAAATAAGTCTCCTCTCTTCTAGAGTCGTGTGATTTGCTACCGTATTTGCGTTCGCTGTTTACTGTGATTTGAATTACCGCTATCACAGTAAGGGTAATTCCGTTCTAGCCTGGGAGAAATTAATCCACAACTTTGGGTAACTGTGAGGGGATTAGATTTCTTAAGGACAAACAGTGCATACTGTTGGCTCGGAATTTTTCTACTTCATCTCTTTCTATTTCTATTTGTGGGGTCCATCCCATGTATATAGGCATGAGCCTATTGGCAAGAACTTGGTTGGCAAAAGTTCTTGGGGAGCAAGGCAAAATTTGTGGCAAGCAAATTTTGGTTACTTTTTTTTCTTTTCTTTGTTTTGTGCTTGGAGGCCAAGTTTGCTCTCCTATAAAAGGAGAGGCTTTCTTCAATTGTAGACACACCAAGAAAGAGAGAAGAGTAAGGTATCACATAAAGCAATAAGCTTTAAGCAGTGTGAGGAATTCATAGACGGTATAGTCTGTGAGGAAAAATAGAGAGCGAGCGGTTTTATAGTAAGGTGAAAAATCATAAGAGGGTTATTTCTTTTGTGATGATGTAGTGGTATTTACTACACGGTGTAAATTCCTTATTATAGTGAAATATTTGCTCCTCTGGGGTCGTGGTTTTTTCCCTTGTTTAGAAGGGTTTTTCCACGTTAAAAACTTGGTGTCCTTATTACTTTTTTTGGTTCTGTTAATTACCGCATTTTAATACTCCGTTAATATTGTTGCTATATAATCGTGAATATTATTTCTGTGTGGGATTAATTTTCCCAACAAGTGGTATCAGAGCACAGGTGTTGTTTATTTACAAAAATATTGTTCACAGCGGCGGTACTATACTCGGTGAAAAAATGTCAGGAGTAAAGTACGAGTTAGCAAAGTTTAACGGAGAGGGCGGTTTCTCAATGTGGCAAAGAAGGATGAGGGATCTGCTCATCCAGCAGGGGTTGCACAAGGCACTTGATGTAACGAAGCCTGAAGCCATGAAGTCCGAGGATTGGGTGGAGATGGATGAAAAGGCGGCTAGTGCAATTAGGTTGCACTTATCAGATGATGTTGTCAATAACATCATTGATGAAGACACTGCGTGTGGAATATGGACTGGACTAGACTAGAGAGTCTATACATGTCCAAAACACTGACAAATAAATTATACTTGAAGAAGCAGTTATACGCCCTACAAATGGGTGAAGGTATGAATTTTTTGTCACATCTGAATGTTTTAATGGACTGGTCACGAAGTGGACAACCTTGGAGTACGGATCGAGGAAGAAGACAAAGCCATCTTGCTCCTGAATTCGTTGTCATCCTCGTATGATAATTTGGCAACGACCATCCTGCATGGTAAAACTACCATTGAGTTGAATGATGTCACATCATCTATTCTACTCAATGAGAACATGAGAAAGAAGCCTGAAAGTCAGGGACAAGCTCTCATCACTGATGGCAGAGGCAGGGGTTCAAGCAACTATAGTAGATCCGGAGGTTGGGGAAAGTCCATGAATCAGTCCACATCAGTAGGTGGAAATTGCTATAACTGCGGTCAACCTGGCCACCATAAAAGAACTGTCCAAATCCTAAAAGAGGTAAAGGTGAATGTAGTGGCCAAAGTAATGACTACAACACAACTGCCACGATGCAAAATGATGACACAGATATTCTCATCATAAATGAGGATAAGGAATGTATGCACTTGGAAGGTATGGAGTCGGAATGGGTGGTTGATACAACAGCATCTTACCACGTCACACCGGTAAGAAATTTATTTTGCAGATATGTAGCAGGTGATTTCGGCGCAGTAAAGATGGGTAACACGAGTTACTCAAAGATTGTGGGGATCGGTGATGTGTGCATCAAGACAAATGTAGGATGCACTTTGGTTTTGAAAGATGTGCGACATGTACCTGATTTGCGAAAAAACTTGATCTCGGGGATCGCTTTGGACCGAGATGGGTACGAGAATCACTTTGCAAATCAAAGGTGGAGACTCACCAAGGGATCATTGGTGGTTGCAGAAGGAGCTGCTCATTGCATGTTGTATAAGACAAATGCAGAAATATGTCGAGGTAGAAAAAGCTCGATATGTGAGGTTGTCAAGCGGGGGGAGCAACCTGATGAGATTGTCAAGCAGGGGGAGCAAGATAATCTTAAGGTGGTACCAAGGGACAAGTTCAAGTTTTGTAAAGAACTTGTCGGCATACGCTCCAACTAAAAGCTTGGTGTTACCTCCTTCAGGTGAATGGGACTGGAGGGGGAGATTGTGGGGTCCATCCCATGTATATAGGCATGAGCCTATTGGCAAGAACTTGGTTGGCAAAAGTTCTTGGGGAGCAAGGCAAAATTTGTGGCAAGCAAATTTTGGTTACTTTTTTTTCTTTTCTTTGTTTTGTGCTTGGAGGCCAAGTTTGCTCTCCTATAAAAGGAGAGGCTTTCTTCAATTGTAGACACACCAAGAAAGAGAGAAGAGTAAGGTATCACATAAAGCAATAAGCTTTAAGCAGTGTGAGGAATTCATAGACGGTATAGTCTGTGAGGAAAAATAGAGAGCGAGCGGTTTTATAGTAAGGTGAAAAATCATAAGAGGGCTATTTCTTTTGTGATGATGTAGTGGTATTTACTACACGGTGTAAATTCCTTACTATAGTGAAATATTGCTCCTCTGGGGTCGTGGTTTTTTCCCTTGTTCAGAAGGGTTTTTCCACGTTAAAAACTTGGTGTCCTTATTACTTTTTTTGGTTCTGTTAATTACCGCATTTTTAATACTCCGTTAATATTGTTGCTATATAATCGTGAATATTATTTCTGTGTGGGATTAATTTTCCCAACACTATTTACTTCGAAAGTGCAGATTCTAACCATCTTAAGAAATCTAATTTTTTCTTTGTTGTTTTCGAATGATGAATCTGTTTCCATTACTTTCCAACTTTGGAACAGACCACATGCAACGTGAGCAATAATGCGAAATATTGGTTCAGTGGGAATCTACATATGGCAGTAACAAAAGTAATTGGCTAAACGTTGCCAATCACGTCCCAAGCCTATTTGGTGGCGTTTGAAAGTTAGGAGTGTCCGCAAGGCTTATTTCAAATAAAAGGACACTCGTTTGTTATTTCAATAAGCAACTGGTGCGTTCTCCTCTTCTTTGTTTGCTAACATTTAAAGAGTATGGTGCATTGTCTTGTTATCATGTTACAGGACAAGATTTTCCAATTCATCCATGCTTTGCCATTTTAAAATGTGCACTTTCCTTCTGTCCATCACAATTATGAATTTCATTCTATTGTCCAATACTTGGCAATTGGTGACTAAAACAGTAATGTGTGCATTTGGATAAAAGAGAAGAAGAAGATCCGGCTTAAATTGGTTTGCACTAGAAATGACAAAAAGGATATATTACCTTTGACACATCGTGAAGGATATATTACCTTCCTCACGGCCATGAACAAAAAGGAATGATCATGAGTTTTACATATTTCTTGTTGTCCTACTGTTTTGATTGTGAGATTAAAATCTTTGTGGTTCTGCTCTCGATGTTGGAGATTAAAATCTTCGTGATTTTCTACTCCAAAATTCTACTCGGTTTGAAGATTAAAAACTTCACCGTT
>JBBBVM010000727.1:0-27275 GCA_037355625.1 Petunia x hybrida
CTTGGCCCGAGGAGTTACACGGGGTCCTATGGGCCATGCGAACCACTGAAAAGAACAGCACCGGGGAGACTCCCTTTTCACTGGCTTACGGCATGGACTCTCTCATCCCCGTTGAAGTGGGCGAACCAAGTCTTCGGTACGCCCACACAACCGAGGATGCAACCAGCAATGCGCATAGAGCTATGCCGAGGAAAGCTAGCATATCAAACCAAGAGCAATGAGATAGAGCTGGATCTGCTCGAGGAGAAGAGGGAGCTAGCTTTGGTTCGGTTAGTAGCTCAAAAGAGGCAGATCGAAGCATACCTCAATAGAAAGGCTAAATTCAGGGACTTCAAGGTCGGGAGATTTGTGCTGAAAACCGTGAATCAATCAACAAAGGAGAAGAACGGGGGAAAGCTCGTAGCAAATTGGGAAGGGCCCTATAGGGTCAAAGCAATTGTTGGAAAAGGCTCCTATCAGATCGAGAATTTGCAAGGAGAGCCCGAACCCCTGAATTGGAATATCTCCAACTTGAAACGATACTACTTCTAGCCGAGGTAAACATCTTCCCAAACCTTTTTATCAGCAGCCCCGAGCCGAACAGTGCTCCCATGGCATCAATAAAAATGTACTAACTTACTCCTCGTTCCATCTTTTGCTTGACCTTTTCAGGAAGCAAACCGAACCGACTCCAGTGCTCGGATCTTCAACCAGATTCACACCCGAACACTGGGGGGGAGTGAGAAGGGTTGATATCGAGGTCGACATCGAGCCTCCCAACTGATGCTTATCTGTCCAACAACCGGGGACTCGTGCCCGAGGATTAGATTTAGTACATTGTAATTAGCCCGATAGCGGCCTCTACTCTTGTTTTATTTCTTAAGTTTGTTGTCTTTACCCGAGGTCCGTTTTCGACTGAGTTTCGTGTAACACGGCCTCTTCGGGCCCATGGATATTAATAAAATGATTTGATCTCCATTCATGTAAAATGACTTTGGTTTCATTCATTTTATTCGTACAAATCTTGCACCCCAAAGCTGCACAATGCCTCAACTCGAGGGCGAGACGTCGTCCTAAGTTTGCATCGGTCAAAATTCATTCAAGTCTTGCAAGCATATCATTTATTTCCAAGTGTTCGATACATATATGGAAAATCAACACGCGAAATCCACAAAAGCAATTCATTCAAAAGCCCGAAGGCTGAAGTTATTTACATCAAAAAATGACCCGAAGGTCACAAGCATAAGTACAAGAGCCCGAAGGCCAACATTCTAAAAGGCGCGAAGGCCCAAAAACAAAAGAAGCTATCCAAACATTGGCAAAGCACCAAGGCTACGCCTCCTCGGCATCCCCACTCCCCTCTTCGGCGCTATCGCTCTCATCATCTGATCCTTCACTTGAGGGGAGGTCATCCACAATCTTTTGGGCCTCGGCGGCTGCTTCCCTTGCCTTGGTGATTTCATCCTCGAGAATGATCTGCCCGGCCTGAACTTGCTCGAGGGCACTGAGTCTGGTCTTCACAACGGCCCAGGTCTCTTCGAATTTGGCCCTTGTTGCCTTAACCTCGGCCCGCTCATTAAGATAAGCAATCCGCCTCTCAAGCTTGGATACTTTGCCCCGAAGGGCTGGCACCTCATCCACTTGGCTTTGCAGCCCGATGAGTTTAGCATTGTATTCCCCAAGCTTGCTGCGGTACTTCTCACCCGCTTCAAGAGCCTCGGTTTTGGCCCTGAAAAGGTCGGCCTCCAGGCGGGCATTCTCGAGGCTCAGCCTCGAGCGCTCAGCAGCAAATTCTTCTGTCGCAGCCCGAACACGAGCTTCGAAGGACTCAACCGTTGCACGAAGATCAGACTCGGCCTTCGCCGAGGCTTCATTGGCACGCTCCAGCTCGCTGTTCAGAATTGCGAACCAGCGCTCAAGCTCGGTAACCTGCCCCTTGAGAACTTTTTTCTGACCATCCCAAGCGGCAGCAGCTGCTTGAAGTTCCTGGGCTCGATCCCGTTCGAGGTGAACAGCTTGCAGCGCGAGGACAAAGCTCTGCGTTTGAAACATGTGTCAGTACTTGAAAACTGGTAGGGCATACTATGTTGAAAGGACGCTAAAACTTACCCGAAGAGCAGAAGCGGCTGAAACACCCATCAAACTCATGGGATTGAGATTCCGAAGAGCATGAGATTCAGCTGGCCCGAGCAGGCTGTCGAGAGACATGATATCCTCCTTCGTGGCATCCAGCAAGTTAGCATCAGGATATATTTCCAAAGCCCGAGCTGCGATGTTGGTGGGCTTCGGAGAATCTCTCGAGGCTTTGACCATGTTTTTGATCAACCCTCCACTCACTTTCGCCTTGCCTTTTCTCTTTGCGGCTTCCTGATCAGACTCTTCCACGTGCACGACTTCGGTTGATCTACCCACTTCAACCCTTTCTGAAACGGGCTCGGGGACTGGATCTGGCCTTTCCTCGGGAACTGGAGGGGGTAGTTCCTCGTCACTAGGCTCATCCACAAGCCCTCGGCGTGTAGCGACCGGAGCCCCAGTATCGGGAACGGCAACCTCCTCAACTCGAGGACCTTTCGCCTTGGTGACCCGTTTCGAAGTCACCCTTTTCCTCTTGGCACCTGGGGCAGGAAGAGGGGCAATTTGCCTAACGTAAGTATGAGTGGCAGTGGAAACACAAGAAAACCTACCCAAGAAAATTTCACCTTGCGAGGTCCCTTGGCTCGAGGAGGCTTTAGCTTTCTTCTCCTCGACAAGCCTCTTCGCCATTGCCGCCATCCTGGCGACCCCTTCGGTAACATCGGTCACCAATTTCTCACTTCTCTTCGCCTTTCTGCTTTCTCTCTCTTCCTCTCCGCCCTCCACCTCCGCCTCGGCCTCTTCCTCCTCGTCAACCTCCCTCACGGCCTTGCTGGGGAGACCTGTATAAGCAAAATGGAGAAGTCAGAAGAATAGGCAAGTAAAACCCAGCAACTCGAAGTTGACGACAACTCACCGTGCCTCTTGCACGCCCATCGGTTCCCAGGCAAAGCGGCTAGCACCATCCATTGCCGCTCGGGGCGCTTCTTCACCTGCATGACTTCGGTCACCCACCCGAGGAGATTCTTCGGTGGGACAATCGCTACTTTCTCGGCTGCAAGGCAAGGGATGGTTAGTAATTGTGGTAGTTCAGAACCGAAGGTAGGGGAAAAGTGAATACTTACGTTGGGCATTCCACACCTCGGGGAAGCCGGGCTCGGCGGACAGCAGCCTTGTGGGAATGAGCACGAACCGATCGTTCCAGCCTCGATCCCCATGGTCCTCGCTCTTGCTCAATATTGCGTACGAGCCCCGAGGCAAAAGGGCAACAACCCCAGCTTTGTGGAAGTGGGGATAGTATAGGGAGATCAAATGTTGAAAGGTGAAAGGCAACCCCGCGATGTCGCTCAGATACTCGAGGGCTTGGATAACCCTCCAAACCCCGGGCCCAAGTTGGGCAAGGCAAAGATGGTAAGATCTGCAAAATTTATCGATTATGGGGTGTACGGGCAGGTCAAAACCTATGGTGAAAGGGTAAGTAAAGACCGAGGAGTATCCTTCAACATGCGTAGACGCGGCCGAGCCAGGCGCCGGGATCCTAACCTCCACCTCGGGGCCCCAGCGGCAGTCAGCCCTAACCGCTTCAATCCTCTCCTCGGTTACGATGCTCGGGGTAACGTGAACGGGGATGTTCCTCTTCTTCCCTTTCTGAGCATCTGATTGGGCGTGGACCTTCAAATCCTTTTCGTTATTGAAGCTCGAGGGGATGACCAACCGAGGGTCGATCTCCACCTCGAGTGGAATTTTCCTCTTTGACTTCTTTGAAGGGCCCGCCTCGGTCTCTCCCTTCGAGCCACTCACTTCGCTCACTTCTGCTCCTCCGACCGAGGCACCCACCTCTTTAGAGCTGGAGATGTCGTCCCCCTCAACATCATCATTCACCTCCAAATCCACATACTCGCTTGGTTCCGCTGAACCACGGCCGGCTTTCGCCTTGCGCCTCAAGGGGGTAGGGGCGGCAGATGTAACCTCACCACCACCACCCGCTTCAGTCGTCTGCGATGGTGGCAAGGAGGCCACTGCCTCGTCGTTCACTGCCATGGCCGCAAAGCGCTCCGCTCTTTCGCCGGAGTCGCTGGAGCCATGACCAGAGATGGTGGCTGAAACATTAGCAGACATGATGAGAGACAGAAAGTAAGGATTAAAGGTTTTTGGGAGCTGAACAGTAGCAACAATGGCAATTAGAAGAAGCTCAGTCGTCTCTACTCTCAAAGGCGAAATACTGAATAAAGGAGAAAATGACAGAAGTGAAATATTTATAGTGTTTGTACACGTGCAAGTAGGTGAAGCTAATGATGACTGAAACGTTGGGGAAAACAAAAAGACGGCGTGACCGTTTAGAGACCTATCACGAGCCGCCACGTAACGCGGAACGGCGACCCTACATTTGCGCGACTTTTTGAAAATTCGTGGATAGGGTTTCGCCACGTCGACTTCCCGCTCAAACTCATTCCACTCCTCGGCGACTTCGACGTCTACCGAGGAGTGGGGGGACTATCTGTATTGGGTAAAAATCATCGTCTTCGGTCATCGCCCCGGGTTGGTAGACCGAAGAGAAAACGAGCTGGCGCTCCGAAGAGAACATAATCGATCTCAGCTGAATCGCCAAGGTCAACGCCCGAAGGCGCAACCGAAGTGAAATCAAGCTTCGAGCTTCGGGGGCATGCCACCCCATTCGGGCAGTAAGGTCAGATGACCGAAGCCTTGTGGCAAGGCTTCGGTTACCACCTCGGTCCCAACGGCCTCGCAGCCCACTACTCTGCCCCACTAACTCATCCATGTTGCTGACCAGATCGTGGGAGAAATGCATGCTGGTGATGGAGAATGTGGGCAAGGCCCCTAGGCCTATAAATAGATGATCATTTTGTAATATAGGCATCCAGAAATTTGTACTGAAACTCTGTCAAAATCTATACTCAGCATTCGCATATTGAAATCAGTTATTTCTTCGCATTTATATCTTTTTCGTGAATTTATTCGACTTTGATACAGAGATTTGCTTATATTCGAATCCAAATTCGATTTGTGTTCCTAAACTGATTTAGGCCCATACAATATATATATATATAAAAGAACACATATACGTCATCCATTTAACAATGAGAGTTTATTTTTTCCTTGGAAAGAAAATACAAACGTTAACTTCTATAATGTGCTACAATATTGAAGTCTCCTTATTAGAAATGGTCAACTAAATACGAATTAAAAAACTTTAATTGATTTTGAAGTGTTAATCGTTTCAAAATTCCTTTTTTAAAATTTTACTAATTTACAATGGAGTTTTAGCAGGAATTGAGACCCAACTAAAAAAAGATTTTACATCAAATATTACAGTAATATCCTACATAAAATTAAAAAATGGAAAAAATATTTAACATTGACCAATATTTTATCTAATAAGCATAAAAGTAAACGTGTCAGTTTTTTGAATGAAAAAGTTTTAGCTATCCAAAATTCTAAATCATATGGGACTTCTATTCTACGTTGTAATCCGTCTTATCATTAATTGTTTGTTTGGTTGCTTAAGCAAATTAAATTCATTAGTTCTCATGTAGCATAGAGTTAGGGTTTAGAGCCTGTTTGGCCAAGCTTCTGAAAACTGCTTATTTGAGAAGTGCTTCTCTCCAAAAGTGCTTTTCGTAAAAGTACTTTTGGAGAAAAGCAGTTTGTGTTTGGCCAATTCATTTGAGAAGCACTTCTGTCAAAAGTTGAGTAGTAATTTGTGTTTGGCCAAGCTTTTAAAAAGGTACTTTTGAGTATTAAATTACGAGTAAGGACATTTAAAGACTCACTTCATAGTTATTTAACTAGATGAATGATTTTAAACATTTATTCTCAAACACTATATTTAATTTTTTTATTTAGTTAAAAAATTTCAAAATACAGCATTCATAATTGAATATTCTAGATCTATACCTTAAAAAATAATATTATTTGATTAAAAGTTTGTAACAATAGAGATGTAGGTGTAGGTAGAAAAAATAGTGATTAAAAAAGTAATGTACTATTTATATATTATAATCATTAGGTTAAAATATATAGGGGTAATTAGGTATATAAGTATTTTTGGTAAGGATAATTTTGGAATGATAGAAATTAAAAACAGCTTCTGCTTCTACTCAAAAGCACTTTTAGGAAAAAGCTACTTTTTCCAGCTTCTTCCCCATAGCAGAAAAACAGCTTCTGATGCCACTCAAAAGCACTTATTTTTTCCTAGAAGCTTGGCCAAACACCTCGAGTTTTCAAAATAAGTACTTTTGGAGAAAAATAATCACTTTTGGCTCCCTAGAAGCTTGGCCAAACAGGCTCTTAATTTCAATCAAGTTTTACTGTTATAACCAATATTATAGTTATATCAAAGGGCAAAAAAGTTGATCACTTTTTCGGAGATATTTTTGTCTCCCAACATTTAGCTTCCTAACTTTCGTTCTTTTATAATAACTAGTATATCACCCGTGCGATGTGCGGAGAAGACACTAACGATATATAGATATAAATATAGATTAATAGATTAGAACTTTTTACTCTCTTTCTGGGTACTTTCTTTCTCATTGCCGTTCTCTTTTTTCATCCTTCTCACAACATCTTCGAGAAGAAACAAGAATTTGTTTTTAACTCATATTTGCTTATGTTTTCAGTACTGTTATTTTAATTTTTCTCCATTTAATAAATAGATCTAAAAAATATCACAGCATAACATAGTTTCATTACTCAAATAAAATATTTTAAAAGCTTGATCATTTTTTATCTATACAATTAAATTATACCCGGGGACTGAAAAAATCAATTACTTTAGGTTCCCACGGTTATATGTATTTTAACATAGGGGTTCATTGGCTTCTTAACGCCTATCATACTTTATAAATTAGGCCCGATCAAGACTGCTAACAGGTTCGTATTAAATACCTGATTCTGAGCTAATCGGTTCCAAATAGAAGTGCAATTCAAGTAATGATATGCTAACCTCCATTTAATTTTAAAGATAACCAATAATCTCTATCTCAACATTGAGAAAAATATAAGAACTTTCTGAATTTTGACTTATGGAAGAATAAAGAGATTGAAACACTTAAACAACACTGGATCATACAAAAGTGATGATCGTCCATGCTAGAATGAATCATCATTTAAAATATATAAATTAAATGCACTATAATAGTTTTATTGGATATTACATCTCATGAGAGGATATCATGAATATTTCAAGATATAATTATTTAAAGAAAATCACATAAATTTTTTTGAAAATATATAAAAAAAATGGATAGATTTGTATGTCAGTTCGATTCGATTTTTCCTATTTCAATACTAATACCAATACCAAAACCAAACCAAATAAATTTGATTATTTTAGTCAATTTAGTTCAATTTTTGGGTTTCATTCAGTTTTGCAATTCGATTTGAACACCGTTAAGTCAGTATACGAAAAACGCATACATGTTTAAAATCGCAATATTCAATTAATTATTCCTTCGACGAAGTAGATATACATACCAACCACAACAATTCTATTTATCAATACATGCATATGTAATATCTCAACCAAAAAACGTTACATGCATTCAGCATATTTTTACAATTTATTCAAATTCATTAACATAGTCATTCCTTTATTAAACCTTAGAGAGGAGAATTGACTAAAAGCGAACAGAAGCACATTCCTTCCAAAGCTTTTCACTATTTTCCCAAACCTCACTTTTATTCACTCCCTTCATTGCAGGAGTTTTAAGTGTAGATTCAAGAATAATATTATGACATTTCTTCCCTAGTGTAAAAAGTTGGGGGCAACACTCTTCTACATCACTATATTTACCACCTTCATATATCCTATTGAATATAAGTACTCCACAGTCATCTGAAATCTTTTCCAAACATTTCTCAACTTCTCCAGGGTAGGATTCAGGTGGCATAGTTGATTTAGAGTTATCATTATTAGAAACTGAATATAATGCAGTTCTAAAAGAGGGACTGGGTAGGTTAATGCTGTGGTCTTTCCACATAAGGGCAATCTTTTCGTGATCATCAAATTGGCCATGGGGGTCGCATGAGTGCGTTTTCATACATTCAGTGTCGTCCTCATCATCAAGGAGGTAATCTTTCAAAGCGCCGACTAGTACCATTGGTGTTACAAGAAACAATAGTGAAACTAATAGTCTCATATTTGCCATATTATCTTATTTTGAGAAATATTGGAATGTAAGAAAATGGTTAATTTGGGAGTATATTTAATAAAGTAAAGAAAATAGTAACGTCAAAGTTAGTAATGAGAGATGAATGAATGTGCATTTAATAAAATGATTTAATACTATCTATTACAAAAAAACGAAAAAATGAAAATGTATGTTCATCTAATTAGGGTGTGTCTTTAATAAAATAATTTAATACAATCTTTTACAAACAACGAAAAAATAAAAATGTATGTTCATCTAATTAGGGTACAAGAAGAGCTTTGACGGTTATGTAGTCTAAATTAAATAACTATATTAATGAATGAATTAAACAAAATCATAGTACGTAATAATTGAACCTGACTAGGCGAGTAAAATAAAAGATAAGTAATAATTCTACCATATGGTCCCATCAAGCCTACAAAGTTGGCTTTATTTAAGAAAATCATGAAGCTAGAAAATGAAATAAACAAAATCAGGTGTACAAAGGTGATCTTTTTGTGGTGTTCTACCACATGGTCCTCCCGGTGACATCAAGCTCTCTATCTATTGTTATATATATATATATATTATATATATATAATATAAATAGTAAATAACTTGACCATTCCTAACTTATTTTTCATTTGTAAATTGTAACTATTATTTCGTGCTCTTATTATTTTCGTCATTAATTGGTGCCTTTGGCTTTATCGGAATGAAATTACTTAAATCAAAATATATAACTTAAAAGAAAGTTTTAATTTCAAAGTAATTATTAAGTAAATTAATGTGAAATACATTACATAAAGTAAAAGAGGTTGATACTAGTTATATTGCGTTAATTCAATACTATAGTTATATCCTACAGTAGATTACTTCATACTCTAAAGTCTCAACATTTAACTTCTATATATTGTCTTAGGTAACTAATATAAAATAATATCCAAAGACATAATATGTCTATTGTTAATTTTATAAAAACATAAACATGTGTATTTTGAAACTTTAAATGTTAGTTTATTTATATTCTAAAATAATTTAAGTACGCAGATCGATTTCTTTTTCTTGTTCTGCTTTTTAAATTTTCCAAGTACATATATACGTCATCCATTTAACAATGGGAGTTTATCTCTGTCTTGGAAAGAAAATACAAACGTTAACTTCTATAATGTGCTACAATATTGAAGTCTCCTTATTAGAAATGGTCAACTAAATACGAATTAAAAACTTTAATTGATTTTGAAGTGTTAATCGTTTCAAAATTCCTTTTTTAAAATTTTACTAATTTACAATGGAGTTTTAGCAGGAATTGAGACCCAATTAAAAAATATTTTACATCAAATATTACAGTAATATCCTACATAAAATTAAAAAATGGAAGAAATATTAACATTGACCAATATTTTATCTAATAAGCATAAAAGTAAACGTGTCAGTTTTTTGATTGAAAACGTTAGCTATCCAAAATTCTAAATCATATGGGACTTCTATTCTACGTTGTAATTCGTCTTATCATTAATTGTTTGTTTGGTTGCTTAAGAAAATTAAATTCATTAGTTCTCATGTAGCATAGAATTAGGGTTTAATTTCAATCAAGTTTTACTGTTATATCCAATATTATAGTTATATCAAAGGGTAAAAAAGTTGATCATTTTTTCGAAAATATTTTGTCTCTCAACATTTAGCTTCCTAATACTCGTTCTTTTATAATAATATAGATATAGATATAGATTGATAGATTAGAACATTTTACTCTCTTTTCGGATACGTTCTTTCTCATTGTCTTTCTCTTTTTTCATCCTTCTCACAACATCTTCGAGAAGAAAACAAGAATTTGTTTTTACTTCATAATTGCTTATGTTTTCAACACTGTTACTGAAATTTTTCTCCGTTTAATAAATAGATCTGAAAATATCACGATGTAACATAGTTTCATTACTCAAATAAAATATTTTAAAAGCATGATCATTTTTTATCTATACAATTATATTATACCCGGGGACTGAAAAAATCAATTACTTTAGGTTCCCACAGTTATATGTATTTTAACATAGGGGTTCATTGGCTTCCTAGCGCCTATCATACTTTATGAATTAGGCAAGATCAAGACTGCTAACAGGTTCGTATTAAATACCAGATTCTGAGCTAATCAATTCCAAATAGAAGTGCAATTCAAGTAATGATATGCTAACCTCCATTTAATTTTAAAGATAACCAATAAAGTATAAACTCTATCTCAACATTGAAAAAAATATAAGAACTTTCTGAATTTTGACTTATGGAAGAATAATGAGATTGAAACACTTAGACAACACTGGATCATACAAAAGTGATGATTGTCCATGCTAGAATGAATCATCATTTAAATTATATAAATTAAATGCACTCTAATAGTTTTATTGGATATTACATCTCATAAGAGGATATCATGAATATTTCAAGATATAATTTTTTAAAGAAAATCACATAAAAAATTTTGAAAGTATATAAAATAAAAGGATAGATTTGTATGTCGATTTGATTCAATTTTTCCTAGTTCAATACCAATACAAAAACCAAACCAAATAAATTTGATCCTTTTAGTCAATTTAGTTCAATTTTTAGGTTTCATTCAGTTTTGAGATACGGTTTGAACACCGCTAAGACAGTATACGAAAAACGTACTTACATGCTTAAAATCACAATATTCAATTAATTATTCCTTCTGACGAAGTAGATATACATGCCAACCACAAAAATTCCATTTATCAATACATGTATATATAATATCTCAATCAAAAACGTTACATGCATTCAACATACTTTAACACTTTACTCAAATTCATTAACATAGTCATTTCTTTATTGAACCATAGAGAGGAGAATTGACTAAAGGCGAACAGAAGCACATTCCTTCCAAAGCTTTTCATTATTTTTCCAAACCTCACTTTTATTCATTCTTTTCATCGCAGGAGTTTTAAGTGTAGATTCAAGAATAATGTTATGACATTTCTTCCGTAGATTAAAAAGTTGGGGCAACACTCTTCTACATCACTATATTTACCACCTTCAAATATCCTATTAAATATAAGCACTCCACAGTCATCTGAAATTTTTTCCAAACATTTCTCAACTTCTCTAGGGTAGGATTCAGGTGGCATAGTTGATTTAGAGTTATCATTATTAGAAACTGAATATAATGCAGTTCTAAAAGAGGGACTGGGTAGTTTAATGCTGTGGTCTTTTCACATAAGGGCAATCTTTTCGTGATCATCAAATTGGCCATGGGGGTCGCATGGAACTTCTATTCTACATCGTAATTCGTCCTATCATTGGTTGTTTGTTTGGTTACTTAAGCAAATCGAATTCTTATGTAGCATAGAATTAGGGCTTAATTTCAATAATGTTTTACTGTTATATCCATATTATAGTTATATCAAAGGGCAAAATAGTTGATCACTTTTTCGGAGATATTTTTGTCTCCCAACATTTAGCTTCCTAACATTCCTTCTTTTATAATAATATAGATATAGATATAGATTGATAGATTAGAAATTTTTACTCTCTTTCTGGATACTTTCTTTCTCATTATCGTTTTCTTCTTTCAACTTTCTCACAACATCTTCGAGAAGAAACAAGAATTTATTTTTAATTCAATATTTGTTTATTTTTTAGCACTGTTACTGTAATTTTTCGCCGTTAAATAAATAGATCTGAAAAATATCACGACATAACATAGTTTCATTAGTCAAGTAAAATATATTAAAAGTTTGAATTTTTTTTATCTATACAATTATTACACCCGGGGGAACGAAAAAAATCAATTACTTTAGGTTCCCACCTTTATATTTATTTTAACATAGGGGTTCTTAGGCTTCTTAGCACCTATCGTACTTTATAAATTAGGCAAGATCAGGATTGCTAACATGTTCACATTAAATACCGGATTCTGAGCTAATCAGGTCCAAATAGAAGTGCAATTCAAGTAATGATATGCTAGCTTCCATTTAATTTTAAAGATAACCAATAAACTCTATCTCAATATTGAGAAAAATAGAAGAGCTTTTTGAATCTTGACTTATGAATATGAAAGAATAAAGAGATTGAAACATTTAGACAACACATGATCATATGAAAATGATGATCGTCCATGCTAGAATGAGTCATTGTGAAATGTACTGCACAGTAGAACTCAAATGCTTGAAGCCCTTGAATAGTTGCTTCATTTCATATTGTTTATATAGGAGAATATACTAGATTGTTATGATAGATAAGATTGAATTATCTACAGACTCCTAATCGGCTGGACTTCAATTCAAACTAATGTTATCAAAATATATTTGAATATACAAGATAAGATTAGGATGGTCTAACACTCCCCTTGCAAACTGAAGGTGGATCTTTCACTTTGAGTTTGTCTTTAAGAAATTGAAACCTGGCGGCGGATAGAGGCTTAGTCAGAATGTCCGCTAGTTGATCCTTTGTAGAGATGAATTGAATTTGAAGATCTTTGCGAGCGACTTTATCCCTTACAAAATGAAAGTCAATTTCCACGTGTTTGGTTCTTGAGTGGAAAACTGGATTGATGGATAGATAGGCAGCCCCAATATTATCACACCATAAAGTAGGAGCATGAGGAAGCCGAATACCAAGTTCAAAAAGGAGTGACTGAATCCATGTAAGTTCAGCAGCTGCATCCGCCAACGCCTTGTATTCGGACTCTGTAGTCTGTAGATGAACTTGCAACTGTACGTTGCTTTTTGGATGACCAAGAAATAAGATTTCTGCCTAGAAAAATGACATAACCTCCCGTGGACTTGCGATCATCAATGCAACCAGCCCAGTCGGCATCTGTAAAGGCTTGCAAGTGAACATTGGGAGATTTAGAGATGAAGAAGAGCTGCTTCTTTGTGTGTTGGAGATACCTCAATATTCTTTTCACCGTTGTCCAGTGATTTAATGAAGGACAGTGCATAAATTGACACACCTTGTTGACGACAAAGGCAATATCTGGACGCGTGAGAGTGAGGTACTGAAGAGCTCCAACAACATGTCTATAAAGAGTGGGATCACTAAAGTCTGGACTATCACCCTTGAAGAGTTTCACTGTTGTGGCCATTGGAGTGAGTAAAGGCTTACAATTCTGCATCTTAGCCTTAACAAGGAGATTATTGATGTATTGTTCTTGTGAAAGATGAATACCATCAGAATGTCGTGTGACTTGAACACCAAGGAAGAAGCTGAGTTTGCCAAGGTCTCTAATAGAGAAGGTACTGCCAAGTTGTTCCACCACAGATTCAAGGAACTTGATACTACTACCTGTTACAACTATGTCGTCGACATAGACCAACAAATATGCAATAATTCTATGAGAGTTGAAGATGAAAACAGAAACATCAGTTTTAGAGGGTGAAAAACCTATGGAAATCAGGAACTGTTGGAGCTTTGTGTACCACGCCCTCGGCGCTTGCTTGAGTCCATATAGCAATTTTTAAAGCTTACAAACATGGTGTGGATACTGCGGATGAGCAAACCCCGGAGGTTGAGCCATGAAGACATCTTCTTGAAGTTCACCATGTAAGAATGCATTTTGAACATCCAATTGACGCAACGGCCAATTATTAGTCACAGCTAAAGACAGGATAACACGTATAGTTGTAGGTTTCACAACCGGGCTAAATGTCTCATAAAAGTCGTGTCCTTCAACTTGATGATACCCCTTGGCCACAAGACAAGCTTTATAACGTTCAATAACTCCAGACGCATTCCTTTTGATTCGGAAAACCCACTTGCACCCTAAGACATTCATTGTTGGTTTATAATTCACTAAAGTCCATGTTTTGTTCTTTAGTAATGCCGTCATCTCGGCAGCCATAGCTTGGCGCCATTCCTTGAATTTGTTAGCTTCAGTAAAACATGTAGGTTCAACAGAGGGTGGTGACAACAATAGAGAGTTGGAAAAAGTAGCGGAATATGTTTTTGGTTTAGGATTGATTCTCAATTCCATATGATGTGTGCGTTGAGTGGTACCTTGGACTCGCGGACGACGCCCTGGAGGTTCTGTTTGCAGCAGATTATTGGAAGAAGCAGGAGGCTGCTGCATTATGGAGTTATTAGCAGGGCCATCAACTTGAGAAAATATAGGGGGAGAAGAACTGGACATTGGCAGCTGCCTTGTTGAATCAGGAGACGCACGAATTGGAGAAGAAGGAGCCGACTTACTTCTATGAGATATGGGCGAGGAAATAGGATGAGGAGCAGGAGTTGGTTGAGTAGAATGAGCTATCACTTCAGTGTTTGAGAAATTTGGGACAGCTTGGGATTCTTAACTTGGGGCAACTACAGAAGATAAAGTATTACTAACAGGAACAAAAGGAGCAGATAACCAAGGACAAAAGTTGGATTTTAATGAGGGAGGAGGACCAAGAATAGATTGAGTAGCAAAAGGAAACACTGTTTCATCAAATCTAATGTGCCTTGCAACATAGAAACGGTCTGAGCTCCTATCAAAACACCTATAAGCATGGTGTTTGGTACTATACCCAAGGAAAACACAAGGTTGGCTTCTATATGTAACCTTATGCTTGTTATAAGGTCGTAAATATGGAAAACACAAGCAACCAAACGTTTTTAGGAAAAGGTAATCTGGAGCAGAGTGAAAAATTAGCTCAAATGGAGATTTACCATTGTTAATAGGAGAAGGAAGTCTATTAATTAGGTAAACTGCTGTTTCAAAAGCAAAGTGCCAAATTTTGAAGGTGTTGAGCTATGAGCCATGATACTTAATCCTGTCTCGACAATATGCCGATGTTCTCGCTCTACCTTTCCTTGTTGTTCATGAGTATGAGGAGCGGACAATCTATGAATTATTCCCAATTGAGCACAAATTTTGGACAAGGGACGAAATTCCCCACCCCATCAGTTTGAAGAGCTTTTATTTTGGTATCAAATTGGCATTCGACTAGGAGGCGAAATTGAAGAAAAATATTTTCAACATCAGATTTTAGAAAAAGTGGATAACACCATGTAAATCCAGAAAAATCATCAACAAACACTAGCAAATATTTATGACCATCAGATGACAAGAATGGGGAAGGACCCCATACATCAGCAAAATTAATTGCAAAACTGAAGAACTTTTATTAACTCGAGAAGGAAGCGATAATTTATGTGACTTGCCAAGTTGACAAGCACTACACAAGTTATTCATTCTAGAACTAGTGAATGGAAGCTTGTGTTGATGAAGCACTTCTTGAAGAGCACGTTGGTGAGGGTGGCCTAGACGAAGATGCCAACATGAGGAAGAGGGCTTGACTGCTAAATGAGCGGAAGGTGAAGTTGAGGAGTGACGCTTGATTGGAAAGGTGTAAAGACCATTGCTACTCATTCCGGAAAGAACAGGTGTCTTGGTTGCTTGATCCTTGACAAGAAAATAATTATGGTGAAATTCAAAGAAGACATCATTGTCAAGTGCAAATTTTTTAACAGATAGAAGATTTTTAGTAATTGAAGGAACATGAAGGATATCTTTTAAATTGAACTTTTGAAGAGAAGAGTTAGAAAATGAGGTTGTACCAGTGTTATGAATTGCTAAACCTTGGCCATTACCCACTTGCAATTGATCATTACCTTTGTACTCCTCATATTGGTTAAAGCTTGATAAATCCGGAGTAATATGATGAGTAGCGCCGGTGTCTGGAAACCAATTTTGTGTCGTTGGAATCGGGGCTTGATGCGACAGATGTGCAGATGGGTTGATGGAGTGATTGTAGCATTGGAGACAATCTGGAGCGAGATGGTTAGATCCATTGCAAATTTGACACCGCGACCTTGTATCATTCTGCCTATGATGTCCACTATTGAATGCAGGTTTGGAATAATTGTTGGAATAATTGCTTCGACCACCACGACCTCCTCTTCCACGATTATTTCTACCACGACCCCTAAAGGAGTTGCTGCCCCGATCAAAATTGGTGGATTTTTGACTTAGATTGGCAACTGGAGTGACATTAAGGTCGTGTGAGAGGGAGAGGAAATAGATAGAGAGGACAATGAGGTTCCATTAATAAACTCATGGTTAAGGAGAAGGCTACGAAGCTCAGAGTACGTCACGGGTTCAGGCCGAGTAGAGAGTGTGGTGATAATGTCTTTAAATTCAGGACGGAGACCTTTGAATATGTAAATGTTAAAATCAGCGAGACAAAGAGGTCGGCCTGCAGCAGCTAATTCATCGGAAAGAAGTTTAGCCTTTTGAAGAAATTGAGTAACAGAAACATCATCCTGCTTGAGATTTTGAAGTTGCATATGAATGTTAAGAATTCTTGTGTTCGAGGGGGAGGACAAGGCTGCTGCAAGTGCATCCCAAATTTCTTTGTCACGAGGGTGCTGGTTGACGGTGGGTCCGATTTTGAACATTTGTCCATTGTCTACCTTGAAATGATTGAAAGTCAATATGGACAGAATTCGAACCAACACCATAAGTATCCGTGCTTTTGATGGAGAAAAAAGACAGTCAATTGGTGAGATCGAGCTGACACTGAAAATTGGGCCTATGGACTGCTATTATTTCCAAGTCCTTGATATGGATTCATCCTACAATGTGCTGTTGGGAAGGCCCTGGATTCATATGGCAGGCGCAGTACCATCAACTTTGCACCAGACTGTGAAGTTTGAGTAGAACCGTGAGATGATCATGGTACACGGAGAGGGAGATTTGTCAATCTATAAGGACCCATACATTCCAGTTATTGAGGTCACCAATGATAGTCCAACTCTGATGTACCAAGCCTTGGAAGCAGTCAATGTGGAAGAGGTTCCTGAAGGCAAGCCTTTGCCCTAATCAAGATTCTCAGAAGCGGCAGTCATGATGACTATATAAATGTTGAAGCACGGTTTTCAACTAGGGAAAGGTCTCGGGGCATCACTCCAAGGAATGTCGCATCCAATTAATCCACTTGGCATTCGAGGTACCTGGGATCTGGGATACAAGCCCACAGCTGCAGACAGAACAAGAGCCAGGAAGATGAAGAAACAAGAATGGTCCCTTGAGAAGCCTGTTCCTTGCCTCGCTCAATCATTCACAAGGTCCAACGGGGGCAAGTCTATTTCCAAATATGTTGAGGAGACTGAAGAACAGAAGAAGCTCCTGGCATATCTGAGGCACGTCTTTGGCATCAACGTGGTGCAAACTGGCGAAGGATCTAGCAATGCAGAAATCCAGGACATTGGTCCCTGATGTGAAGCTGAACAACTGGGAATCTACGCCTCTCCCCACTAGTAGGGGCTATTGGTGGCAAGTTTTTGTTATCCTTTCTGTATACTTGGTTATTCTAAGGGTTGTAATCCAAGTATATTTATTTTGCTCGTTATGATGTCAAACCCTTTTATCTTTCAAATTCAATGAAAAGCAAGACATTGTTTCTTGTGTCCTTATTCTATCTCTTTACTTTCCTGATTTTTGTTTCTTATTTCTTTTTGTAGCTATGTTTCTGATGGCCTTAATAACATGACATGCATGCTGAAATCATGCACTGATCTAAACACACAGTTTAACTTGGTCTCAATGAATCAGCCAAAAATTGAGGAAATACATGTTGGGAGGTGGAATGATTATGAAGTAACAGTTGAGGAGGTAGATGGCATGGAAAAGACTGATACTGAAGAAATATTTGAGGAAGAATATGATGAGGAGGGTGCCGAGAGTGAAATAAATGGGGAATTAGAACAGTTTGAAAACAATCCTAAGCCCAATCTGGATGACACAGAAAATATAAATCTGGGAAGTCCTGATGATGTTAGGGAACCCAAGATAAGCATGCACGCTGTACCGAAAGTGAAAAATGATATAGTCCAGATTTTGTTTGACTATAGAGACGTGTTTGCTTGGTCGTATGATGACATGCCCGGTTTGAGCACAGATTTGGTGGTTCACAAGTTGCCGATTAATCCTGGTTTCCCTCTAGTCAAGGAACTTCGACGGAAATTCAAGATAGATATGAGCAAGAAAATCCATGATGAAATCATGAAGCAACTAACGAAGGTGATTTAATCTCTTCAGTATTCCACCTGGTTGGCCAATGTCATGCCGGTACCTAAGAAGGACGGGAAAACAAGGATTTGTGTTGACTATCGAGATTTGAATAAGGCCAGTCCCAAGGATAATCTCCCGCTGCCTAATATTCACATTCTTATAGACAGTTGTGCCAAACACAAGAACCAATCCATGAATTGCTATGCTGGATATCACCAGATCTTAATGGATGAAGATGATGCAGAAAAGACGGCATTCACCACACCTTGGGGGACCTTTTGTTACAGGGTCATGCCGTTTGGGTTAAAGAACGTCGGGGCAACATACATGAGAGCCATGACAACTGTCTTCCACGACATGATACTCAAAGAAATTGAGGTATATGTGGATGATGTGATAATTAAATCAAGAATAGCAGAAGATCATGTTAAAGACCTCAGGAAATTCTTTGAAAGACTCAGAAGGTACAATTTGAAATTGAACCCGGCCAAATGTGCATTCGGCGTTCCAGCGGGAAAGCTGTTGGGTTTCATTGTCAGCAGTCGAGGCATTGAGTTAGATCTTACAAAGATCAAGGCTATACAAGAGTTGCCTCCACCAAAGAACAAGAAAGAAGTCATGAGTTTCCTCGGGAGATTGAACTACATTAGCAAGTTCATCGCTCAACTCACCACCACTTGTGAGCCAATCCTCAAGCTGCTAAAGAAAGATGATGCAGTCAAATGGACCAAGGAATGTCAAGCAGCCTTTGACCAAATCAAGCAATACTTGTCAAATCCACCTGTGTTGGTCCCGCCGGAACCAGGGTCGACCCTTGTTCCTCTATTTGTCGGTGATGGACAATTCATTTGGGTGTGTACTGGGGCAACATGATACCACAGGCAAGAAAGAGCAGGCCATCTACTACATGAGCAAGAAGTTCACATATTACGAGGTCAAGTACACTTTACTGGAAAGAACGTGTTGTGCCCTCACTTGGGTAGCACAGAAGTTAAGGCATTATTTGTTGTCATACACTACTTACCTCATATCCCGGATGGACCCACTGAAGTATATCTTCCAGAAGCCCATGCCAACAGGAAGGCTTGCCAAGTGGCAAATGTTACTCACAGAGTTTAACATAGTTTATGTCACCAGAACTGCAATGAAAGCCCAGGCTTTGGCCGATCATTTGGCCGAGAATCCAAAGGATGATGAGTATGAACCTCTGAAGACATACTTTCCTGATGAAGAGGTAGACACAATTGAGGAATTGCCTTCTGACGATGATCATTATTGGAAGCTCTATTTTGATGGGGACCTCTAACTCCAAAGATGATGGTATCGGGGCTATTCTCATATCCCCGATAGGTTATTATTCTCTGGCGGCTGCGCAACTTCGTTTCTAGTGTACCAATAACACGGCAGAATATGAAGCTTGCATCATGGAGATAGACATGGACATAAAAAAACTACTAGTGCTCGGAGATTCTGACCTACTAGTACATCAAATCAAGGGTGAATGGGAAACTCGAGATGTGAAACTCATCATGTATAAGCAGTATTTGGAAGATCTTTGCCAAAGATTTGATTCTATTGAATTTAGGCACATCCCAAGAATGCACAAAGAGTTGGCTGACGCTTTGGCTACATTAGCATCAATGCTTAGTCATCCTGACCAAACTCACATTGATCCTCTCGAGATTCAAGTTCGGGATCAACATGCTTATTGCAACATGGTTGAAGAAGAACTTGATGGTGAGCCATGGTACCTGGACATCAAAAACTACATCAAGAATGGAGAGTACCCAGCACTAGTAGAGAGCAATCAGAAAAGAACCCTCCGCCGTCTTGCAAATGGTTTCTTTCTAAGTGGAGGGGTGTTGTACAAGAGAACCCCAGATCTGGGACTGTTGAGATGTTTGGACGCACAAGAAGCCTCAAGAATTCTTAACGAAGTACATTCTGGAATCTGTGGGCCACACATGAATGGCTATGTGCTAGCCAAGAAGATCTTAAGAGCAGGTTATTTCTGGCTCACCATGGAGCGAAATTGCATAGGGTTTGTGGGGAAATGCCACCAAAGTCAAGTGCACGGCGATCTGATACATTCGCCTCCCTTAGAGCTCCACACAATGTCCGCTCCTTGGCCTTTCGCAGCATAGGGAATGGATTTCATTGGCCCGATAGAACCAAAGGCATCGAATAGGCATAGATTCATCTTGGTCGCCATTGACTATTTTACCAAGTGGGTGGAAGCAGCGACATTCAAGTCAGTAACAATGAAAGCTGTGGTCGACTTTGTTCATTCAAACATCATTTGCCAATTCGGTATCCCCAATACCATCATCACTGACAATGGGGCTAATCTGAACAGTTATTTGATGAGAGAGGTATGTGAAAAGTTCAAAATTAAGCATAGAAATTCCACACCATACCGGCCAAAAGAAAATGGCACGGTCGAAGCTGCAAACAAAAACATCAAAAAGATCCTTCAAAAAATGGTGGAAGGATCTCGAGATTGGCATGAGAAGTTGCCATTTTCTTTTCTGGGTTACCGCACAACTGTGCGCACCTCAATAGGCACGACTCCATATGAACTGGTGTATGGGACTGAAGCGGTCATTCTGGCAGAAGTTGAAATACCATCCTTGAGAATCATTGTTGAAGCTGAAATCGAAGACACTGAATGGGTCAAATCCCATTTGGAACAGTTGGCTTTGACTGATGAGAAAAGGCTAAATGCAGTCTGTTATGTTTAATTATATCAGAAGAGAATGGCCAAGGCGTACAACTAGAAAATGCGCCAACGCAAGTTCAGTGAAGGTTAGTTAGTCTTGAAACGCATCTTCCCACATCAAGAAGAGGCAAAGGAAAAATTTGCTCCAAATTGGCAAGGACCGTACGTGGTGAAGAAAGTGCTGCCCAACGGTTCTCTGTTCTTGACAGACATCGAAGGCACAATGGCTGAAATGATCGTCAACATAGATGTTGTCAAGAGGTACTACATTTGAGCTCCAAGACAACTCTAGGTTAAGCTAGGCATTCTCGTGTAGGGATGGTAGAAGACTGTTTTTCCTTTACCCAAACATTGTACCTCATTGTTAGGCCGTTGAGCCTTGTATTTCCTTTTGTGAACCCTTATTGGGAATCTTGTAATTGTAATGAAATGAAATGAAATAAAGGAAGGTTCAAAAAAACAAATTTGGCATTAAGTTGCCAGAGCTACGTCTAACTTGATTCCTCTCAAAAGGATATGTAGGCAACCATTCTGGTGCGGTCAAAATTAGGAAAAGTTCCTTTTTCCCTATCTAATATCGACGCAAAACTTGCCTCCAAGTTTGCGGCCAAGATCAAAGAAATTCAAATCCGCAGTTTCTGCTAAACTGGGGCAGAAGTTTTTTTTTATTTTATTTTATAAATAAAATAAAATAAAAATAAACTTCTATTATTCGTACCATCTTTTCACATATTTCATGAGACGCTTGGCATTTCAGTTTTGAAATCAGGGAGAGGCTCAAAGCACCAGGAAATTATCATCGAAGGGTGGAACAATAAGAGGCTCACGAAAAAAACAAAAAGAGAGAGAAAATGAAGTCTTGTCGGTGAAAACCTAAAAGGGCGCCGCATGACAAACAGTAAGATAAAAGAAAAAAGAGAGAGGTCAGTTGGTGAAAACCCCAAAAAGGGCACCACTAACTGAATGAGGGCTGTTACAATCATCATCATGTTGGTCTTTGCAAGTAGTCAATGTCAAACTGGGAAAAGGACGAGGAAGAATTGTTGCGAATAGATCAGGGTTTGAGGCCAAGATGCACGTCATGTTTATTGGGGTCATCTCTTCCACTTCCAAATAAGTTTCTTTTCACATCTTCAGAAGGACATCATTTCGTTCGGAGTCCTTTTATCCGAAATCTTTTCCATTTTCACTTTTCAATCAGAATAACATCAAAACGAGCAGAAGAAAGTTTTACAAAAATTGTTTACCTGTTTTGCAGTTGTAGCAGAGTATGGTCAGGGCCCGCCTGGATAATGGAAGCCAAATCAACTCTCGATAGCAAAAATGGCGTCTCGAGAATTTGCACCATGAAAGAAATCAACAAACGATGGGCAGATTTCAAGATCCTCAAAGCTCGCCTGAGCACCAATCTCAAGAGCGACAATATTAGTTTTCAAGGAAATCCGTTCCAAAGAAGTAAAGGCGCCCATCTGAAGAACGAGGGAATATAGCTTTCAAGTCAAGGCGCCCACCTGAAGAACGAGGGAATACATTTCAAGAAGTCAAGGCGCCCACCTGGAGAACGAGGGAGTAGTTTTAAGAAGTCGAGTCACCTACCTGGAGAATAAGGGAGCAGTTTTAAGAAGTCGAGGCACCCACCTGGAGAATGAGGAAGTAATTTAAGAAGTCAAGGCGCCCACCTGAAGAATAAGGGAATATAGCTTTCAAGTCAAGGCGTCCAAATGAAGAATGAGGGAATACATTTCAAGAAGACAATGCGCCCACCTGGAGAACGAGGGAGTAGTTTTAAGAAGTCGAGGCACCCACCTGGAGAATGAGGGAGTAGTTTTAAGAAGTCGAGGCATCCACCTGGAGAATGAGGGAGTAGTTTTGAGAATGTCAAGGCGCCCACCTGAAGAACAAGGGAATCAATTTCAAGAAGTCATGGCGCCCACCTGAAGAATGAGGGGATCAGTTTCAAGAAGTCAAGGCGCCCACCTGAAGAACAAGGGAATACAACTTTCAAGTCAAGGCGCCCACCTGAAGAACGAGGGAATACAACTTTCAAGTCAAGGCGCCCACCTGAAGAACGAAAGGAATCAATTTAAGTAAAAGGATGAAGACCCATCTGAATCATGATTGGTAGCTTTATTTTCTATAAGAGAAAGACCTACCTGAACCAAGAGCTGTGGTTGATTTTTTCAAAATGAGGGGAACAAGAACCAAGAGGCTCACCTCGGAAAGCATGAAGACTTAGTGTAGGAACTGTAACTTTACGTTTTCAGTGTTGTAGATTCATTTTCCTTGTAAAGCAAGTGACCATCGGCCAACAACCAGTAACAAGCAACAAGCGACATGATACAACCCGACGCTCATCCAACCCTTCACAAGGAACCAAGCTCGGGAGTTGCAACAGCTACAGGCAATGTTCACACAACTGGAGCTGATTGGGCAAGTATTGGAGGTTCCAGTGCAGTTTTGCATGCTTACTGCCTCTGGAATTGAAAATACTCATCGCGATCGCGAGTGCACAGACGCGATCGCGAAGAGCCAAAAGGAAGAGATACGCGATCGCGGGAAGCCAGACGCGATCGCGGAAGAGCAAATGGCAATGCAGCGCGATCGCGCAAGAGGCTGATTGAAACCTTTGCATGCGCGATCGCGTGACCATAGCCGCGATCGCGAGGCGATGAATTAATGCTCAACGCGATAGCGACCATCACTGCTGCGATCGCGCTGAGATGAGGATCAAAAGGCCCAACAGTAGCTAATGACTTGAAGGCCCATTGTTAAGGGTTAATTAAGGCATTTGTGCCATAGTATAAAATACTCCTAAAGTCATTAGCATACCTAGTTTTTATGAATATTGATAATGTGAGGATTTGGCTAAGCTTGTTTGTTTTAGCACATTAATTTCCTTGATTTGCAATTAGCTTACACTAATGGAGGATCAAATAGTAGTGGTTCATTTGTTTAGGTGATTAAGGGGGTGATTAGGATAATCTTCCCTAATCCATTTCCTTAATTCTTCTCTAAATCAATTGGGTCTTGCTTTATTTCTTGTCTTTTCATTTGTGTGTCTTTAATTTCATATCATTGGTATCAGAGCTGAATTAGTGTTTGTTTTAACAATCACTAAACCAATTCTTGTTCATTAAGTCCCAAAAAAAGAGTCAAAATCCAAAAATATGAGTCTTAGGATTAGGTTTCTATTGGGTGAAATTTTGGTACCATTTGAAGACATTGCTGCCCTAGAAACTATTCCCGATAGAAATTGATCAACAACAACAAATTGCTGCTGAATTGAAGGATTCAAAAATTAGGGTTCTTCATCAAGAAATTAGGGTTTTTGAATTTGGTTGTTGAAATTGAAGATCAATTACTAGGGCTTGTTCACGTACCAACAAGGAATATACATCTCAATTTGGAGCAAAAACACGGTGGTTTGTGAAGATTCAAATTAAAAAGTGAGCTTCAAAGCGGGTTCTGCTTCAAATCCAGAAGCTTACGCGATTGCGCCAGTTCCAGTGCTATCGCACAGGCCACTAATTAAAAGGCCTATGCGATCGCGACAGTCACACGCGATCGCGCCAGTACCACCATCAAGGCTACGCAAACGCGACCCAAGCTCGCGATCGTGCTGAACAACAATTTCCCAGAAAAACAGATTCTTAGATAGATTGTTCGCAACAGCCTCGTAACAGTTTCCAATCAACCGGAACCCAATTTCAGCATCAAGAACAGTGAGTTTCTATATCACAAACAAAATTTCATCCAATTCCGAATCCGATTCGTGCCAATTCGATTCGTGCCTTTCTTTCTTCCCTTTTCTTCAAACTTTCCTAAAGTGCTTTCGTCAGTTTCAATTGTCCGTGTCTTGTCGCAATAATTCCTTCCGATCCCGAATTAGTTGAGTTTGATTGTCAAGTTGGATTTAGTGTGCGAGGAACAAACTTGCAATAGCCAAGAGTGGAAAAAGGCCAGTGAGGTGAGAGCATTAGAGTGAGTAAAAGCTGAACGTTGAGTGAAAACACGAGTGAATTGAGCCACATCAATTTGAGTGTAAACACTTAGGGAGCGACTCGGTGAGGACTCTTTCTACTAACCTTGTTTGTTTACTTGTTTGTAGGTACAATGGCTCAAAAGGGAGTCGAGCGGACATGGAACTTAAAACCATGATGCAAGCCATGATGACTAATATGAGCTTAATGCAAGAGAAGTTTAATGGGATAAAGGAGACGGTGATGAGCTAACTAGAAAGGAAAAGCTTAGAGAAATGGGTAAACAAGTGGTTGGCACACCTCCAACCGTGGGGTGCGGGGTGATGGACCAAGCCAAATCTCTCGGGCCAATGACCGCTACTCTCACATGGTGGTCCAAGATACCTATTCGCCGAATGTCACTCTACAAGCAAGGGATCCCACTCATGATCTCCCAAAAAATGAACAACCAAGGAATGACACTCCAAGGCCACTTGATGTTGAGGCTTTTCATGAGGATGAGAACTATGATAATGAACCATTTTGCTATCTGGGTGAAGCCCAACGAGGGGGAGCTAGGGGTCGAGGTGTTCAATTTGGGGGAGGTTACCAAGGGCGAGTGGATCGTGATGGGGACTACTATGACCATGGGGGTTATGGTGGATAACAGAGGTACTATGATGAAGATAGGGGGTTGAACACTATCAAAGTCAACCTACCTACCTTCCAGGGTGAGAGTGATCCGGATAAGTATATGGAGTGGGTGGTTACGATGGAGAGAATCTTTCAAATCAACAACGTCCAAGATGCTACAAGGGTGAAGTATGCTATCTCCCAATTTGAAAGCTATGCTTCTACTTGGTGGGAGTCCAAGAGAAGACAAAGGGAAACACAAGGGCTCATTGCCAATGGGGGTTGGACGGCTTTGAAAGCCATGATGGAGGCTCGGTTTCTACCTCCAAACTATGAGGATGAATTGCTCAAAAGATTCTACAATTTGAGGCAAGGAACCAAGAGCGTGGTGGAGTATTTTGATAAATTTGAGAGGACTAGGACAAGGGCTAACGTGTTAGATAGTGACCGATCTCTCATACCAAAGTTTCTTGGAGGTTTGAATAGGGAGATCTCTTCCCCAATGGAATTTCACCGGTTTGAAAACTTGAATGATGCATTCCAAGCGGCTCAAAAGGTGGAGAACGGGATCAAGTTAGACAAGTCTTACAAAGCTAAAAACATCCCTTCCACTTAGAACAAAGGAAAGGATAATGTGAAGGCTTATACCCCATGGGATAAAGCTAAGGAGCCCAAGCGTGACTTCAAAGGCAACTTTGAAAGAACCAAGCCCAAGGAGGAGCCCAAGGTGGGAGGTAACAAAGCTAAACTTGAAAACTTATCTAACATTCAATGCTACAAGTGTAATGGTCGTGGCCACATGATGAGAGATTGTCCCAATAGGAGGACTATTATTACTTTGGGTGATGGGGGCTATGAAACGTGGTGGTAGTGATGATGATGACATAGATAGGGGTATGCCATATGACGATGATTTTGATGAGGAGCCAATGGGAGATGGGCAACTAGAGGAAAACTATCTTACTCTTGTGGTAAGAAGAATAATGGGGGCGCAAGTGAAGGAGGAGTTGGAGTCGAATCAAAGGGAGAGTTTGTTCCATGCCTATTATAAGGTTCAAGGGGTTACTTGTTCTTTGATTATTGATAATGGTAGTTGCGTCAATGTGGTGAGCACCACCTTGATTGAGCAACTCAAACTACCCACTAGGAAGCGCCCACAATTTTACAAACTCCAATGGTTGAATGAGTGTGGTGAACTAAAGGTGACCAAGCAAGTCTTGATTAAATTCAAGATTGGGGACTACCATGATGAGCTTTTGTTTGATGTGGTCCCTATGCAAGCTTGTCATATCTTGCTTGGTAGGCCTTGGCAATATGACCGCTTGGCAAGGCATGATGGCAAGACTAATAGGTATGCCTTGGAAGTGGGGGGTAGGAAGTTAGTTTTAAACCCATTGACTCCGGCGCAAGTGAGTGAGGGTTATAGGAAGATGAGGGAGTTGAAGTTGAAAAGAGAGAAATAAAAGAAAGAGGGAGTTGTGGAGGAGGGTAGAGTGGGAGTTGTTACTCAAAAGAGTGAGGAACCAAAAGAGGGAGTGAACTTGTTCTTGTCTAGGAAGGAATGTTTGAAAGATGTGGAGGAAGGAGCGCCCATGATTCTCATCCTACACAAGGAACATGTTTTGCTTACTAATGAACTAACCCCTTCTTTGCCTAGTTCTATTTCTTCTCTTTTGCAAGGTTATGAAGACATCTTCCCTGAGGAGTTGCCTAGTGGATTGCCACTACTAAGAGGCTTTGAGCATCAAATTGAC
>JBBBVM010000728.1:600000-781405 GCA_037355625.1 Petunia x hybrida
TATTCAAAAGTGTAATAAGTGTATTCTTAAGCTGAAAAAGGTATATCTTTCTCGGAGGCATAACAACCTATTTATAGGCATGGGTTTGAAAACTAGGCTAATAATTACAAGTTTGTCATTTTGCCCTGTTTTACACTAAACTGCCAGTTATTCTGTGGGCCGCCTACTAAAGTGTGCTGCAGCCGAAGACAAGTCTAATTCTTCTTTTTGTCTTATTTTGTGGTGCTGGTCTGGCGGGGTCGCAGTTCCAGAGGCGGACAACCTCAGCAGTCTGCAGATTTCTTGAGCTCACTGTGATGGCCGGTGGAGCCGCATCTTCTTCTGCGGCATCGTAAAGTGCATTCAGCAATTCAACCGGCAGTCCGCCGCTTTTCTTCAGTGGAACTTGCTGAGCTCTTGAACTGTCTCCTCCTTCGACCGGTGCTTCGGCGAGGCGCCGATCAAGTTTCTGCCCTATCTCCCTATTCTTCAAAATGTAGCCAAAGTGCACTTGTTTTTGCTCTTTTCTTCATTCTTTTGGCTTTGTACACTAATTCTCTTTGATACCCTGAAACATGGAGATAAACATAAGATTTACTCAAATAATAAAGCTTTTAGGATGTGAAAGCTAATCTAAAAGAGTTGTAAATATACGCAAAATTCCAACATATTAATATGCGTCTCAATGTGCGCAGTCTTTATTGTAAGATATCCTGAAATTAGTGAACACACCTTTCTTACAAAGTTCAAAAGATAGATGTGATTTCTTCAGAAAATTTGAGTACTAAATGATAAAACAAATAAACTCATGTCTAACCACGTCCAGTAGTGTAGTAACCACAATCTCCCATATAACATATATGAGTTCAATTCTCACTTTTCTAGTTCGATTCTCATATTTCTCTTTCCTTGGCGTTCTCATTCCACCCACATAATAGAAAGATTTTTCTCTTATGGTCCGCTAGACTCTAACAAGTCTGGACTCATAATTCTTCCATTTAGCGCATTATTAAATATTTAACCTGCTGACAAGCAAGGGAAATCTGGATGAACAAACCGCATTGAGATTTGAGAAATGTATGCTGATAAGCAAGAAATCATACTGACTTTAGCCTACTGAACCTTTTATAAGATAAAGTCTACTATATTTTTTTCAGATTCACTAATTCGACATGTTTCATATGAATAGCAGTCAGGAATCACCCCACTGTTGAACAACATGCTAACAAAAATTGGTTCTGGTTAAAGTCAATAAAGATGCTATCACGGTACTACAACCTACAACAATAAAAAGTTCTTAGAGAAACGAATTTGTGACCAAACGTAACACTTTGTTGCACGCTTGACGTAGACATGAGGACTAGTATCAAATACTAACAACTCTAGGTAATCCATAGCCAAATAGTGCTGCTAAAAATGTCAAACTGGTCCTGAGGTCTTCAATGATTTTAAGCGTTTAGTTTGTACTTAAATAACACGAATTCTGCTAAAAGGAAAAATTTATAATCAATAAAGGCCAATTTGTTGTCTTTCCATCTTTGCTGGTTTTGGGGCATGACTGTAAGAGCCTGCATTTTGCGAAAAAAAGAATGGCCCTCCGAGAATGTGTATTAAAGGGATAAAATCAACATTTTTCTAGTTTGACTATGATTTTACTTATCATTTTTTTCATGATTCATTGGAGGAAAACAAGCGTTCAAAACACTTCAGCAAATAAGAGCTTGAGTGTTCAAGAGAGAAAATATGTGAAGCAGTCGTAACAGGCGCTGGAACAGTTCTGGACAAGTGTTTCATCAAGGATCATATTGAGTTATTTGAGTCCAGATCTTTTGTTCTTATACGATGCACTAAATTATAATCGCATTAAGATTTTGAGAAGCACTTTTTGATGTTTGAAGTCATGTTCCACCCAGGGACAGTAGCTGGTACTGGAGGAAATTGCACACAATTAAGGAGGTAATTAGAGAATGGTATGGGCAAGGGAAATATATCCTAACTCCCTCAGGTGAATATTCTATTTCAAGCAGTTACAATGCAATGCTATGGAGCCAATGCAGGTTTGAAGTGGCTCATTTGATTTGGTACTCAGTTTCTTTACCCAATCATAGGTTATTCTTTGTTTAGGTGTCCAGGGCAACCTACTCACACAAGACAGTAACTACAATAGAAACTCATAAGCATCTCTTCTCTGAGTGTGCATGGAAAGCTGAGCAAAGAACTGGTATTAGTAGCTAGATAAAACAAGACTTATCCCCTCTGGAAGTGAATCAACACTGCTTTGGATCAAGAATAAACATCGGATGAAGTTCAGAACGGAAGTGGTGGCAGCTGTTTTGAGTGCAATGGTTTACTACACATGGAGAACTAGGAGTTGGAAAAAGTTTCAAGGACTAGATATGAATATCAGTTTTTTAATTACACAGATTAAGCAGATAATCATAGAAAGAATAGGTAGACTTAAGAGTTTCAAGCGTGCTATTAGATGTAGTAGCTGGTGATAGGATTTGCAATTTGTTCTGTTGGAGGTGAACCACTTGGCAAAGATGATGTGGTCAAGGTGCTCTCTAGGTGTAAGTTTTGTTTTGTTAATGGTAATCATTGGGGAAGTGCTTAGAGTTAAGTTCTTTTTGTTCCAAAGCTTGGAAGGGTAGAAACAGTTTAGAATTTTTGAAAAGGTTAGTGGCATGTCTTTGAGGTTACTTTTATAATCCAATTTTTGCTCTTCGTATTTTAGTGGATTGGTTGGAAATTCTACTGGGGTATGGATTGTGGCTTTTTACACCTTTGAGCCAAGGTATTTTTTACGTAAAAATTATGAGTGCATTGTCTCTTTTTCGCTCCTTTATTGTTTTGTCAAGATTTGGAACACTAGTTAGAACAGATTTAACGAAACTATTCTATATTAAGTGAACTTAGTTAAAATTAAAAAGACTCGAAAATATTATCAACCTAATTCAACCCCCACTTGTATCAGGTGTACACTAGACTAACCATAACCAAGTGATGATGAGCTGGATGTGAATTATTATTATCAGGTCTTCTCCAAAACTTAAACAACTATGGAACAAGTTTGTCTCACCACATGCCCCCCCCCCCCCACACTATATTCTAATTTTAATTTAGAAGCATATATTAAAAGAGGAAAAGAAAAAGATGACGAAAAGAAATGTCAACCAACCGAACTTATATGCAAGCAGATTACAGATTTGCGAGGAAAATTATTGATGCATATTCCTAGTCAAACCCTTATCCAAAATAAATTAAATTTTTGAATACCGACAATTGTTGACACCCAATTTTGATCGTTATTTGCAAAATTAATATATCAACGATTCTTTGAATCTAAAGCTCAGTAATATAGTGTGTTGTGTTAATGTAAAGCCAAAATTACAAAAGAAATGTGAAAATTAGAATTATGGCCGTAATATGGCGAAATTTGCAGATATTGTCCATTTTTGCAATTAGCTAGTGTTGTCAATATGGGCCGGCCCGATCCAGCCCGACCCAGCCCACGTGGGCTTTGCAATTTGCCGGGCCAGGCCGGGCCGGCCCACAATTCGCACGGGCCATTAAATCATTAGCCCAACCCAGCCCTATGTGGGCTGCAGGCCGGGCCGGGCTAGCCCACCATTATTTATTATTAATTATTTTTTAATAATGTTAGTTTTTTATTTTTGAATTTTTAATAATATTTTATACTAGAAGTACACCAAATATTACCATGATATCCAGCTGAACAATTCTAGTCAAGGAGATAATGTAAACAAGCAAAAATACAATACAAACTTTAGTGTCAAAAAATATGTAATGTGAACTTAATTCATTTCAATTGTCATTAGTTTAAAGAGAATCTTAATTTCAAAAACTCCTGGAGCAATTTCAGATATCACAACTATTGCTAACATGATATAATCAGAAAAAATTACAAACTTTGACTAGTCACCACATATATTTGGTAAATTGATATTCTCCATGAACCCACATTTCAAATAACATTAAAATGAAAACATAAGAAGATACCAACAATATAATATTTGTCAAAATATAATTACTTAAAATTGCAAAAAATAATATTAAAAAATAGAAGCTATGTTTTAATTATTTTTAGACTGGTCCTTAATTAAATATTTAAATTATTTTATTTAATTAAGCCCGCGGGTCGGCCCAGCCCAGCCCCCCACAGCCTCTAGCGGGCCAAGCCCATATTGACGGCTCTACAATTAGCCATACTTTCCCAATTTTTTTTTTCACAGTCGGCTTTACGCCATCTACATCATTTCACATTGCGAGCATTTAGTTAATGAGGAATCACTTTAAATTAGAAAACAAGTAGTTTCAAGTAGTTACTTCTAGGCACTCGAAATTTGGTTACAAATCTATACTACATATATAAATGGGAACAACAGGCAGGTCTATGTTGACATGTCTGTCTGTGCTTGGGGGCAAATCAATCTTTTCACAAGGTAACCTACTTCAATCATTTGTACATCGTGCATAAAGAGGTGTACATTAAATGAAAATAGGAATATCAAAATTATAACGTGGGCCCGACACTAGCATCAATTATGTTCTCCCACGGTAAAAATTTGTCCAGAGGCCACTTTTGCCACAACTATTTGGTTTCAGATCACTTTTTCCTTGGTTGTGTAAAAATAGCCACTTTTTAGAACTTCAATTTTGTGGGCTGGATTTCATATCTCAAGGTTCGAAGTTCAACTTCAGCCCACAAGGGTTGAAGTTATGCATTCTATACCTAAAATTTCAGGCCTTATGGGCTAAAGTTGAACTTCATACCTTAAACATGAAGTTCAGCCCACAAGGTATGAACTTCAACCTACAAGGATTGAAATTCTAAAAAGTGATTACTTTTTCACAACAAAAAACAAAAAGTAGCCTGAAACCAAATAACAGTGGAAAAAGTTGTTATTTGTGCACTTTGACCACTCCCATGTGGCTTAGATGTCATAGCCTCTCACCCAAATAATCACCCATCACAACCCTAAAAAAGCTTCCAAGCTCTACCGCCACGGCTCCGCTGCTTTGGCCACAACTGTAGCTTCGCCGCCGCCACAGCTTCATGCTATCATTATGGCACCATCAATGATAGAGGATAAAATGCGAAAGCTAAAAAAAAGATAGGAGCAAGATGGATCTTGAACTCCCTACGAGGTAGCTACGAGGAACGGGTCTCGTAACACCCTTGATTCGGGTAAAAAACAACCTATACTATGCGGACAGTCCTCAAGACGCACTCGGGTCTTGCAAATAGCCCGGTCGGGTTTGGAATGAGATTCAATTAGTGCAACCAATTGGTTCAAGCCAAAGGTACAAGGTTTCATTCAATCTAGAGACCAAGTCTCAATTTGTTCTTCATTGTTCAAAATCTAGCTAATGATAAAATAAGCCTAAGTGAAGTATTTATAGACTTCATCTAAACATAATAAAAAGCCTAAAGTACCCCCAAAGTGGGTTAGAAATACATAAGCCACGTAGGGCTAAATTAGGAATTACATAACAAACTAAAGTAGGAATTACAAAACAGCACTGACAGTCCGCCTATTGGACCAGGCGGTCCGCCTCTGCAGAGCTTCCCATGGCCGCACTGTGTTGTGGGCGGTCTGCCTACTAAAAGGGGCGGTCCGCCTCCTAGAAATCCAGAGAGCATGTATTTCTACACTTAGCCGAATTTTGCCAATTTTCAACTAGGCGGTCCGCCCCTTCTTGTAAGCGGTCCGCCTCATCCTGGAAGGTCTTGAGACGGCTCAAAATGGTCTTGAGATGCTCTTCCTTGGCCTTGGACGGTTTCTTCATTTTCCCTGCATCATCCTCCCCCTCTTGAGAAGATTTCGTCCTCGAAATCAAGGCGTTCTCTCTCATGGCATCTTCATCTCCTCGGGGTGCCCAATGCTCTCCTCCTTTGACCTTCTTGAACATTACTTTGACGTAGGCTTCTTCCAAGTTCTCCCTTGCCTTGGCATGGAGCTCAGGACCTACAAGCAACGACAAGCAAACACAAAACCTCCTACTACAAAGATAGGTTAGTGCAAGTACTGTAGAAAACACACTCTTATGGTATAACCAAGCATCAATAGCAATAACAAAGATCAAGTCTCCAAGGAGAACAACAAGTACTTGGTTTAATGAAAATATACACTCAACACAAGAATGAGCAAATAGGTCATGGGAACATGGGAAATGTAAGATCAAGCTTTCAAATTCCCTTTGATCCTTAAGCTCACGATCAACACACCAATCCATCCTCAAAGTGTGATCAACATGTGGGATGGAGTAAGTCAAATAGCCTAAGCTGCAACTAACATCAACTACCCCACTCCCCTTCTTTAGAGCATACTTGCTCACAGCAAGAGGTCCCTTTTCACCTCCAATTTCATCACCTAAGCAACCTTTCTCATATAGAAAGCTCTCAAGAAAGGTATCGATAATGGCTTCTTCTTCATCATAACCCAAACAATCAATAGTTGGGTCACTCAAAGAGTCACTTACCTCACTCAAGCTCTCAAACAATGGGTTGCCTAAGGAGTCAAATCCTTTACACCATGGAGGTTCTATTTTACTACCAACCCTAGTCCGGTATAATTCTCTACCACAAATGAAAATGCCTTCAAACAATGGATTAGTAAAAGCATGCACCTCAATTTCATGATCAAACAAAGGCAAAGTATCAAGACTAGGTTCATCACTCTCACTTGAGGAGTCATCATAGATAACCTTGTCCAATTCATGCAATTTGGACTCCTCAAGGTCACTACCATCCTTACCATAACACATTGGTCCACCAAATAGAAGCATATCAATAAGGGTATGATCAACTATCTCATCTTCCCCTTTGTCAAAGATTGGTGGTGTATCATAGCGAAGGTCATAATCAAAGTCAACTATCAAATCTACACTAGGGAGAGGTTCATTGAACAATGAGCTCACATCATGATGTGGCTTAGCATTCTTCTCAACTAGTGTTACACAAGCACACACAAGTTGACTACTAGACTCTTCACTAGTGGCATATTCACTTGATGCATCAGAAACACCAACTAGCATTGAGTCATCGCAAGACAAGTAACTAGTAGGCTCATGAGAAGGTGAAGAAACACTTACACTTGAGTTACTTCCTTGAGTACTCACATTGCTTGAAGTGTCATGTTCAACTCCTTATTCATGAAGCTCACATTGAAGATTTTCATCCTCTTGTCTTTCCCTCCAAGCACATGGTTGAGGCTCCAATGGCTTGTCTTCAAATGTACCTACACAAGTGCTAACACAAGAAAAGGTAGAAGATGAAGAATAGTTAGAACAATGGGTGCTCTCACTCTCTATTTTTCTTTCCTCACCTCTCCTTTCTCTCAATTTTCCCTCAAGGTTAAGTGTAGTTTGTGGTGACAATCCACTCATATCACTCCTCACATCCTCTCCTTTTTCCTCTCTTGGATTGTCACCGGTCACCCCCTCACTTCTCTCTTTCTTTTGTCTCTCAAGTTCAAGTACAATGGAATGAGACTCGAGATTGTCTTCATTTGAACTAGAGTGACTCTCATTTTCAACATGCAATGGCAAGACAATAAGATTGTTGGCTTCGGGCTCAAGTACAATGGGTGACTTAGCTTTAGCCGCTTCCCTCAACTCCCTCATACGCTTGTAGTCTTCCCTCACTTGCCTTGGGGTCAAAGGTTTAAGCACATACTTCTTTCCATCTTGCTTAACCGTATAAGAGTTGGTCCGGCCATCATGTACCACACACCTATCATATTGCCATGGTCTCCCAAATAGAAGATGGCAAGCTTGCATCGGAACCACATCAAACATGATTTTGTCTCTATAGTTACCAATGTTGAATTCTATCAACACTTGTTTCACCACTTTCAACTCCCCACACTCACTTAACCATTGTAAACGCTATGGAGGTTGATGCTTTAGAGTGGGTAATTTCAATTGGGAAATCAAGGTTTGGCTCACTATGTTAGCACAACTTCCCGAATCAATAACCATTGAGCACACTTGCCCCATCACACGACATCTAGCATGAAAAAGGTTTTCTCTTTGCTCATTTTCTACCTCCTCTTCCATGAATATGGTGCTAAAACTCCTCCTAACCACTAAGAACAAGTTAGGATCATCCCCTTCCACCGTAGCCTCTTCACAAGCAACTACATCACTCTCCTCATTTTCGGGCTCAGTTTTTTGCTCATACACCAACCCATCATCCATAACAATTATGGTCTTTCAGGTAGGTCAATCTCTTGCAAAGTGGCCATACCCCTTACACTTATAGAATTGAATAGAAGTAGAAGTAGGGGTATTCAAAGAAGTTTTAGAGTTACCTCCCACATTTGGTATTGACTTCTCATAAGTCTTCTTCACATCTCGACTTGCACTTGCACCATTTGAGTTTGGGCTCTTCCATTCCTTTGGCTTATTCACGGGAGTAGGAGTAGTACTCTTGTAACGGTTGGACTTCTTTTCTAATAGCCACTTCTCGACTTCAACCGCGTCTTTAAATAGATCATGATGAGAACCATACCTTTGAAACCTCAATTGAGAGACTATCTCTCGGTTCAAACCATTCTTGAATCGAATCACGACTTGTTCATCTTCCTCCACATCCATGTCTAAGGCCATTCGGATTTGCTCAAATTCATTGTAGTACTCTTCAACCGTGTTGGAACCTTGCTTCAACTCATAAAGACGTTTGAGTTGATCATAACGATACTTTTGGGTCAAACTTTTCATCCAACACACGTTTCAATTCATCCCAAGTAAGGTTCACGGGCAAAGCATTCCTTCTCCTATACCTTTTAGCCGACTCCCACCAAGTAGAAGCAAAGGATTCAAAGGAAGATATAGTATATCTGGCTTTCTTCTCCTTGGCCATGTCATTCGAATCAAACACTCTTTCCATGGCCAACTTCCACTCAAGATACTCAACCGGGTCATTACTCCCATTGAATGTAGGAATAGTGAGCTTCACACTATTGATATTATTGTTGTCACGACCCCCTCGGTAAGGCTCCGGTTTAGCCCAAAGTTGTCACCATAAGCATCATAATCCCTTCTCACATTCCCTCCTCCATATCCCGTAGGTGGCCCTCGACCTCGGCCTCTACCCCTATTCATTCCCCGGCCTCCATTCATAGCTCTCCTATTCGGATAGGGAGCTTCAAAGTCATCATCATCAAGCTCGGCCTCCTCCCCTTCTTGAGCTTCATCAACTTGCTCAAAGGGTGCAACATTTCTACGGGGTCTAGGAAGTGGAACATCTCCTTGGGGATTGCCCAGTTGTTGAGCCATGCCCAACACACGCTCCCTACGAGCAAGATCATCCTTTAGCTTTTGTTGCTTAACCAATTCGGCAAATTGTCCCGGGGTAATGGTTGAGCCACTTGTACCCTCACCGGCTTCAAGTAGGACACTCGGGGTCCTTCTTTCAAGATTTTCAAGCCTTAAGCTCATGTCTTCCAACTTTGCCATTATAGTAGCCAAGGCACCCTTTATGGGATCATCACCTTCACCGGCCATGGTATCTACAAAACAAGCAAACAGTTAGTGAAATAACCTCACACACACACCTCACTTGAATGTCACTCGGGTACACTCGTTTAGTGGTGGGGGATTTCTCACTCAAGCTTGTACCAAAGATAGCACGTAGTTGAACCACATTCCTAATCAACAACCAAGCAATCCACAAGCCAAGCACTCTTCGGGACGAGTGGAATTAATGAGACTCGATGGACGCTAAGCTCTTTAAGTGCGGACTTGACAATAATGGTTCTACGAGTCTTCTTTGAGCTCTACTCTCCACTAAGCACGATGATCCTAAAGGCTCAAATAACTAGTACTAATCGAGTAGGAATGTACTCTAATAGTACTAGCCAGAAGCAATGCAATCAAATAAAATACGAAAACCTACGAATTTCAACTACCCGGACAACTTCCCAAAGTAGGCGCCCCACCCCTTCTGAATGGGCGGTCCGCCCAAAACTCTACAGTGGGAAGTAGGCAGCCCGCCTCTGCTACTAGGCGACCCGCCACCAAAAAATCTAGAGAGCTCACCACAAACGGGCGGTCCGCCTCTTGGACTAGGTGCCCCGCCTACTGTGTTTTTCAGCACAGTCCAAAATTGTGTATCTTGGTTTTAGCACCCAAAATTCCAAAAATTTTCCACTTATTTTTCCAATCCGAAGGTACCCTATTGTGTTTTCAACTGCTATAATCAAACCCCAATGATTTATATCAACACCTAATCAACAACAATCAAATTTCAATGTTCATTAAGTTCATAATAAGGGTTTTTCAAGAACAAGGGTTTCAAATCATCAAATCTTATTTCACAACTTCAAATCACAAGATATGGGTACCAAATCGACGGGTTTTTGATAGAGAACAAATCTCAATAACAATCAATCAATGGGTCAATCAATTCAAGAAACACTAGCAAATTTTTTTTTTGGTGTTTTTTCGACTTTTCAATTTTTTTGTATTTTCTTCTTTTTCAAAAACAACAACAAATCAGAAACTAAAATAAAAACTAACTTAGGTACGATGAACAAGGATCGAGGGTTTGTAGAAACAAATCCCGAGCCTTGCTCTTATACCAAGATGATACGGGATAAAATGCGGAAGCTAAAAACAAGATAGGAGCAAGACAGATCTTGAACTCCCTACGAGGTAGCTACGAGGAACGGGTCTCGTAACACCCTCAATACGGGTCAAGAATAACCTATACTATGCGGACAATCCTCAAGACGCACTCGGATTTTGCAAATAGCCTGGTCGTGTTTGGAATGACATTCAATTAGTGCAACCAATTGATTCAAGCCAAAGGTACAAGGTTTCATTCAATCTATAGACCAAGTCTCAATTTGTTCGACATTGTTCAAAATCTAGCTAATGATAAAATAAGCCTAAGTGAAGTATTTATAGACTTCATCTAAAAATAATAAAAGGCCTAAAGTACCCCCCAAAGTGGGCTAGAAAGACATAAGCCATGTAGGGCTAAAGTAGGAATTACATAACAAATTAAATAGAATTCCCGTCAAGTCAAAATAGAACTGGCCGGTCCGCCCATTGGACCAGGCGGTCTGCCTCTACAGAGCTTTCCTTGGCCACAATGTGTAGTGGATGGTCCGCCTACTAAAAGGGGCGGTCCGCCTCCTAGAAATCCAGAGAGCATGCATTTCTACACTTAGCCGAATTTTGTCAATTTTCAACTAGGCGGTCCGCCCTTTCTTGTAGGCGGTCCGCCTCATCCTGGGAGGTCTTGAGACGGCTCAAAATGGTCTTGAGATGCTCTTCCTTGGAATTGGACGGTTGCTCGATTCGCCCTGCATCAATCAGCAACACCAAAGCAATGTGATACCAAAAGTCACCGCTTTGTCATCTGATCAACACCGCTGAGTCCGTCACGACTCCATCTAAAAATAACCGAGATGTGATTCTTTTAAATTTGGAGTCTAGAAATGTATAGAGGATAAAGAAAGGAGGAAAATATCATCCCATATCACTTCAAAAACACAAAAACAAGTCAGAAAAGAAATTTAATGATCCATTCCTGAAAACAAAAACATTCTTCAAAATATTATGGAAAAACAAATCTTGAAAATGTAATAACTCTGGACAGTTCAAGGAATAATTTCCTCCCTCCGTTCCACTTTATGTGGCACCATTTGACCGGGCACGGAGTTTAAAAAATAGAGGTTGATTTTGAAAGTTTCAAATTTACCCTTGAAAAAGTAAGAAATAGAATATTTGGGTAATTAAAAAGTTATTGGTAGCTTTTAAAGTAAGTAGGGCTCAATAAAGTAACATAGAGATAGTGCATTAAATACTCCATCCGTCCCAAATTAGTTGACGCCTTCAGCCTTTGCACGCCCATTAAGAAATCAATAAATAGGGTATGTATTTTACTATTTTACCCCTGCTTCCCACATTTTCAATATTAGACTATTAAATCTTTTTTTAGAAATACTCCTTTGTTAAATATGGGCATAGTTGGAAAGAATTGGCAAAAAATATCTTCAATCCTAAAGCGTCAATTAATTTGGGATAAATGAATCTTGCTAAAGCGTCAACTAATTTGGGACGAAGGGAATAGTTAGTATCAAATAAGAAAATATAATATTCTTTTTGGAACAGACTAAAAATGAAATGGTGCCACATAAAATGAGACGAAGGGAGTAGTAAACTTTTCTCAACAATATAGTCCCCAGTTTATCTTCTCTTATTCCCCAGATACCTTCTACTAATCTTAATTGACTATCATATCATCACAGCAAGCTACTGGTGAAATGAATTTGAAGTCAAGTTGAGGTCTATGAGTAAGAAGCTTAGAGGGAGGTCTGAGGTCTGTGAATGGAAACGTAAAACTTCAGATCTAACGAGGATGCCAATGGGTTTCGTCTTTCCTTTACTGCTCAACTGATGACAGCTATGTCACAGATTTTTACTCACATACTCCATACAAAATGTATTTCTTTAGGTTATCTTTTATTCTCTTTTTTGTATGCAAAATGTCATTAAAAATATCCATACATTTAATATTTAGAGTAATATAATAAACATTCTACTGTAAATATCAAAACGATAATGTTGAGTTAAATATTTTGAAGAATGACAAATGAAGGACTTAGTGGAGAACCTAGTTCTTCAGGAGAAGGGCACGACTGATCGAAAAGATTTTGTGAAATGCAAATCCATACAGAACTAGGAGTAGCGGCGTGTAGGCTTATGCGTATCCTAGTCAGAAAAAAGAAGTTGTGTTGTGGCTGTCTTATTGAAGTGTGAACAAGAGTTGGTGATGAACAAGGAGAGTATTATAGGAAATCTTGAGTTGCTATATTTACAAGATTTTCTAGTGAAACACTACTAGGTTTTCAAAGCCCATATAAAAGCAAGCATTTGAGGCAGCCGATTTTAGTTATTTACCACGAGAGTTGAGAGAAAATAAAAGGCGATTCAAACAATTCTTGAAGTGATTTAATTGTGTCGACAGCCATTGAAGAACTTGGAGCATAATTGGCAAACTGATTAGGTTCTTTATTCTAGTTGTCTCAGTGTACGTATTGATTGTTTTACGTATCTGCTTATTGTAGAAGTTTTTGTAATAGGTGAACCTTTTTGAGTGATTTCTTTGTAAAGCTAGAGTTTAGCTTTCTGAGTTGTTAGGGTCTAGAGTGTAGTCCCTGAGTTACAGAGTTTGTAATCTAAAACTTGCTCTTCGTGTTAGTTAAGTGTTTTTAAAAATCCCAGAGTGTGGGTTGTGGTTTTTCTCCCTTGAGCAAGGAGTTTTCCATGTAAAAACACCGTGTCCTTAGTTTACTGTTTCACTTTCTGTGTTTGTGTTTTTGGTGGCAGCAACGATACAAGAACTGGGTTCTTGCAATTGAGAGTCAGGTTCTTCGACGAAAATTGGAGGACACTATTCAACTCCCCCCCTCTAGTGTCCATAGGAGGTGCATAGAGTGTAACAAGTGGTATCAGAGCGGATCTTCTCGTTACTAGGCTAACACCTTGAGAAGGATCTAATCATGATTGCACCACCTACAATCACTGAAGGGCAGTCTATGCTAAGAGTACCTCAATTCAATGGGCAATACTATGCCTGGTGGAAAAATAAAATGGAGTACTACATCTGTGCTGAAGATTATCAATTATATATAATTGTATCGGAAGGAAATCTAGTCCCTACTAAGACAGTTGGTGAAAGAGTTGATGCTCATACTGAACCAAAGGAAAGGTCAGAGTATAATAATGTTGATTAGAAGATGATAGAAAAGAATCACAAGGCTAAAAAGCTTGTAATCTGCGGACTAGGCCTTGAGGAGTTCAACAGGGTCTCATCGTACAAGACTGCCAAGGAAATCTGGGATGCCTTAGAAGTCGCTCATGAAGGAACCACTAAAGTCAATGACTCAAAGAGGAGAATGCTGAAAAGATAATTCGAGTTGTTCACTATGGGTGAAAAGGAGTCCATTCAGGATATGATGACTAGGCTCACCACTATCACAAATGAGATGAGATCCCTAGATATAGAGCTCCCAGAGGTCGAAATGGTGAATAAAGTACTGAATGTTCTTCCTGATGCTTGGGAACCAAAGATGACTGCTATTATTGAGTCAAAACCACTGAAATCTATCAAGTTAGAGGAACTGGTGGGCAGCTTGAAGACTCATGAGATGATGAAGGAGTCGAAGAACAAGTCAGGACCCAAGAAGGAAAAGTCCCTTGCTCTTGAGGCAACCGATGAACCTGAAGTAGACTTGCAAACTATTGAATCAGCTATGGTTAGTGCACTTAGACAAAAGTTCAATCCTGGAAAGTTCAAAGGGTTCAAGAAGAATACAAAGGACATCTCTAGAAGAAAGAACATAGTCGATAGTCCAGACTATTCAGGATGTTTCAAGTGTTTCAAGAAGGATCATGCAGTGATGGACTGTCCCATGTGGAAGTTGATTGGATGAAGAACAGAGCAACAAAGGAGAAGGAGAAGGAAACTTCCAAAGACAAGGAAAAGGACAAAAAGAAGTTCAGGCGCCCTCCAAACTTCAGAGCTGAAAGAAGAAAAAAGAAGGAAGCCTTCTACGCAACATGGGGACCAACTGATAGTGAGTCTGATGAAGGAAATGAGTCAGAAGATGAATCACTACTAGCTCTGATGGGGCTAACTGATGAAAGCTCAAAAGAGGATGGGTCGTTTGAAATCGAGGAAGGAAGAAATCCCTTCAGGCCTCCACTGTTTGAAGGGCTCAACTACAAAAGATGGAAAAAGGGATATGAAAGTATTTCTCTAGGCTATGGATTACAGTCTCTGGTTGATTGTGAAGAGAGGACACCATGTACTTGTAAAGAGAGCTGCAAATGGATCCTTAGTCCCAAAGCAGGTTGAAGAACTGGTTCCACAAGACTTGGATTGGCTTCAGGCAAATGCCAAGGCTATGCTCACACTCAAAAATGGAATTTACTTTTGATTTTCTGGCTAAGGTAATAGAATGCAGATTTGCTAAGGAAATTTGGAAGAAATTGAAGGAGGTCTACAATGGAGACAGTCAGAAGAAGGAAGTTGCTCTCATGACAAATGACGGAGAGGAAGCGGTTGTTGACACCCAATTTTGTCCCTCCTATTTTTAAAACAATAATTTTCAAATTTCGCGCGCAGTCGTGCATTTATCCTGGCCCCGTCCAGTCTTTCAAATTATCTTTTCGTAATAGCCTAACAATCAAGGCCATTTTCAAAAGCACCATCTCAAACCATAACCGTTTTTACAAGACGTGCGCTTCCATTTTACATTTCTACAATTACCTCTATTTTTTGATAAAATTACCCAAATAATTTTAAATCCTAAAATACATTTTTATACGCTTCACTAGCCATGTTATTGCTTTAAAATTACTTCCCTAATTTTCCTATGTTTTATACCTATTTTATACCATTTCTATACCTATTTTATAATTAAATTATGCCTAATATACACTATTTATACACTATATATACATAAATACATATATACATATTACACCTCACATTTTATACACATCATGCATATTTTTACACCTCAGCGCTTAGGTGGATTAATCTCAGCCGTCCACGTGTGACATCCAATGGCTGAGATCGAATCCTCCACTCATTTCCCTAAACGACCCCTAAACTTTCACCTCTACCCTCATTTCCTCCTCACCTCCCCGATAATCACTCTCTCTCTCTCCCTTTGGCGAAATGAAGTGTCGCCACTGTCGCGACATTTTCCTGTCAAATTGGCCGGTGAAAATTGGGGAAAACGGTACCATTGCACTCCCCTTGTCATCCGCTATAAAACCTATATACTTTTGATGGTATTTGGATAAGGGCCAAACTTGACCCTTGATTAACTGAGTCACCCCCGCCGGGAAATGCCTCCGATGGGGTTCAGGTTATGCTGAACGATGTTATCGCCTAAAAAGGGTAAGAAACTTTTCATGCCGAGTCGATTTGAGACGGGTCGATTTGACTCGACCCAGTGGGAAAATCGGTAATTTTGTCTTTGTTGACATTTCTGAAACTATGTGATGTTACTCCTAAAATTTGCCTAATTTTTTCTCTGTGTCAACATGTTTGTATGCTATGACAATTGTTTAGTTAAAATCCATGCGATTAAAAATTCTTGCCTAGTTTACTGATTTAAACTAAATGTGGCCTTGAATTCTCGCATGTCTTGTTAAAATACGCTCATAATCTGTGCCTTAGGCCTTGTTTTGTTAAATTCCTAAATGTAAAAGGGTTTTGCTCATCCATGTTCCCAGTGTATATGCTTTTGGTTCTGACAAGACGCATGATTTCTGTGATTAAATGCTTAAAATTGAAATGATAATTTGACTGGCATAATTAAGGGATCCTGTTTGACTTGATTTGAAATTCTTGTTTAATATTTGATTGGAAAATGTTTATAGTGATTGATGAGAACTAATTTGAGAATCTGTGAAATTTGAGAAGAGATCACGATATTTTCGAGCCTAGACTATGCTTTCATTGACTGATTTTTGAACCTAGAACTCATTGTGCTCAAGAGATGGGAACCTTAGTGATTAGGGATTTAATTTACCTTAATTTGAGGATTTCTGATTAGTATAAATATGGGAAGGGTACAAGGCTGATTTTCCTAACTATGGGAAGTAATATTCTGACACGACCCGAAATCCGATTAGGCCGTGCGGGCACCCGACATCTTCCCCTAGACCCGTCGGGCGAACCCTTACCAATTAAATCAGAAAAATAAATATAACAATTTACAAATAAGGACAAAACTTAAAATAAAAACACAGACGTACTGATACCCCTAAGCTGTACAAAAGAAATTACAGCTGACTACCCAACATGCTAGGTTTAGGGCTATCCAGACTAGACATCTAAGAGTACAAAAGAAGACAAATACCTCCTGAAGGGAGCGAAATACAGCTGAAATAATAACCAATAAACTGGTGGCCATCCGGAATAAAAGCTGGCTCACCCTGACAGCTGAGGTCGTCTCCGCTCCTTCACAACGTGGCCAACTCAATCCTGGAGCGAACCTGCCGAAACGAAATAGATAGACAAGAAACAAGCAACAAACAAGGGTGAGTCAAAAGGACTCAATAAGTGGGGCAGACTAGCCACCTCAAAGAATAGGATAGCTAGCCAGGGAGAAAAGAAATAGATAAATAAAATTCCTCTTATTTAAATTATGAAAAGGCAGAGCCAGATAATAACTAGAAACACGTATGGAATCACAAACTCATTAAAACCAGGAACGTAAGATAGCTAGAACATATAGGTATCCCGAACATATCAACAATCAGAAATACTTCCTGTTGCGGCGTGCAACCCGATCCATATATTCATCCTGTCGCGGCGTGCAACCCGATCCATATATTTATACCGTTGCGGCGTACAACTCGATCCCCGCAACTCAAAATACAAGCCAGAAATATATAGGCAAACTTAAATATGTCCACAATACGGTATACATACCGCATACAAAAAACACAGCATGATAGTCACACAATAGTCAGCACGCGATGCAATGAAATGGGATGAATGCAGTATGATGCAATGGTGTCATATGTTCCAAATAGATGGAGCGGAATCCTCCTGCTCCGAGGGCGGAATCCTCCTACCCTCAATATGATACAATGGAGCGGAATCCTCCTGCTCCGAGGGCGGAATCCTCCTACCCTCAATATGATGCAATGGATGCAATGGAGCGGAATCCTCCTGCTCCGAGGGCGGAATCCTCCTACCCTCAATATGATGCAATGGAGCGGAATCCTCCTGCTCCGAGGGCGGAATCCTCCTACCCTCAATATGATGCAATGATAACCCTTCACCGGCGCGGGACTCTCATCGACAGCCGGGAAGTATATGTCAACTCACAGCCAGGGTACAATGCTCAGATTCCCAATGCAATACCAACAACAGGACATAACATATAATATAGAATGTAAATCCAAAGCTAAGGCGTAATGAGTACGCCTATCGGCAGCTACACACGTAAGGAACACGTGGTAGAAAATCCACGAGGCCAGGTGCCTCCAAAGAAATGGATATAAACACTTACCTCGTTCCGAAGTTAACAATGCTACCCAACAACCGCTTTATTCTTTGAATTCATTGCCAAACGATCCCACTGTGTTCAATAAGTAGAAAAATATGTCACATTAGGCTAAAGGCTTCATTCCTCACATTTTAGGGCAATCCAGGTAGGAACCTGATACCCTATTCGCATACGCAATACGCAGGCCAGGCCTATATACAGGGTTTAAAGTCACGTAACCAAACCCCAAATAATTTACATTTATATGTTGCACATAACTCACTGAGTACGAATATATAATCAATTTCATTATCAGGGTCCATTTGACCCTTCAAACTATTAATTGAACTTGTTAAAACGATGTCTAATATTCTAAGTTTTACCGTTAAAATATATTTAAACACACGTAATAAACTCAAATAATATATTAGGATCAATACCTGAATGTTTCAGGGTGAAAATTCTACTTTTTCCCGGCCCCTTTTCTTATTTTTCTGGCATTTTTCCACTGCGTATTTCCTATTTTATATGTCTGTTTCTCGTAAAGTTAATCCTCTGTTTTTGCTCTCACTTTAGAACTTATAAATGAGCTTTAAGCTCATCAGCCGACTCCATTCTTTGTTTGTTTCCTTTTTGTCGTTTTTCTTTTTTTTATTTTTTTCTTTTCTTTTCTTTTCACGATAAAAATTAAAACGGTACCCTACAATATTCGAAATAATTCCAACTTTTGCATACCAGTTATACAAAATATATGTAACATACTCGCGAAGGCGGATCTCAAATTGGACTCCTGAAACTCAAGATGCGAATTTAAATGGAAAAGAAGTCAAATTATTTAACTTTCGGCATTTTAGCGGAAACTAGCCGAACAACATCGAAATTCACTTTCGAAAGTTCACAAAGGTCATAAATAATCATATGAACCCAACGGCGCTTTCAGATTTAAAATCAGAGCTCATTCGGCAAAAACCGAGCTCGAAAATCTCTTTTTAATATTTATTGCTAATATAAACTGAAATCTTCTTCCGATGTCTACCAAACGAGGTCTGATTTAGCTCAAATTTTACAGACAGGTCCTAATGGACATTATGAATATTTTAAAATTATTGGCACGCCAATCGGAGTCCTAACTTCTGAAACGACTGACCGAGGTCGTTTCATTCTCCTCCACTTAAACTCTCGTTCGTCCTCGAACGAGCCTAAATCTAAAGCAAGATTTACGCAGATAACAAGAGAACTTGCACAACCTTCATAAACTACTCCACGGATATTATCTCATAATTACTGAATCAGAGTTATAACACGCACATCGAACTCTTGGAATAAAATATATCTCGATAATATCCTCACATCGTTGCCCAGCTTATTCTGACTAAGCTGATCCTTCCTCGATCACGAGAGGAGAGTTCTTATATTTTCGAAATAAAGATACACGAAACTCTGGATGGATTAATATGATTCTGCCGACAAATCACCTCATCGATATACCTTTCGATATAGAACAGGTCGATGGAACTAAGAATTAACTTACGCTTCATCAACGCCTTAGAGATTTAATATTATGATTTTGTATCAATTGGAGGAAGATTCCTCCACTTAAAGCATAAACTCATACAACTAATTTGAATAGAAATAGTCATCCTCGCACAACCTGCTGGATTAAAGAAGACCTAGCTAAAAGCTGAACGTAGGCAGACCTAAACTACCAAACTACCCTTTCGAGTTGCCAACTAGCTGCAACTCCTGAGTTCACAACTCCATACCTTTGCCGTAAACACCACCGCCCGATGGATGGTACTTCTATATAAAAATTTCGGCAGAGTTTCCCCTGAAACTGGATAATCCGCAAAAACAGAACCAGCACTATACTATACATGGGAATGGATACCCAGATAAATTGATGACATAAGCATGTTAAACGGATAACAAGATGAGAAAACTGGACCAAAACAATAATATACTTCCAAAACAATAATATGCTTACCCGGCCACAATAACACATACTCTGGCTCAACACAGGGAACGTCACAAGCGGCTACCAATCGCCCAAGCTCACTAGTGCCGGACGAAGAAGAAACGAAAATGGATCGAGGATAGAAATAATTAGAGCCTCAGGAAGTTCATCTTCTTATTTGCTTGGCTACCAAAGCTAGACTACTTCCGAGTCAGGCTAGCCAAAGAATCGCAATTGAAGAATTAGACATTAAATAAACTTTATGGAAAAACATCCATACCAATTTAACCTCCCAATAAGAAGGAAACTCTGACAATTTACCAAAATACCCTTTTATAACTAAGACAAGCTCATAGAATGACTCTACTAGAATCTCGAACCAAGAGGAGACACATAGATCGAGCATTACTTACCAGCCACTTTACACCGGAAGAAACAACGACACTTTCTGATGGTGACGAATAAGAATCCCATCATTCTACCAACACTGATTTCCGAGGAGAGAGGTAAAATGACTTGACATAATAACACAAGGTGGCATAACAGGATGCCAAGCAGGCGATAGCAATACTCACCATCAAATCTCTCATATTTAGATCAGATAAACTAGTAGGGTCTCATAAATGTCAGGAATAAATCGTATCAGAAACTCACCCCTCTACCGCAATCGATTCTTAATTACGACAATATCCAAGGAAACCGTCGAAACATGATAAGACACACCATTTCCAGATCGATCGAAAAGATAAATCTTACTTACAGATAAGGGAAGAAGAAACACACGGGTCTATTACATCGGATGCCTCAGCATCCTGCCAGACTAGCAGTTCATAGAACTGCCTCTGCAGCTGAGTCGAGCCACTACCCTGACAATCACTTTCTGGAGAACCACTGCCAACACACTCTCGACCTCTATCGGATGGTGGCATATATCTGGCTGATTAAGATCTAAATGAAATTCCCTGCGACTGTGCAGGTGCCTGAGGGCAAGAAGAAGGACAATTGTCTACTTGTTGGAGTAAGGAAAAACTCCTCAAAGGATAACCAGACTCATGACAGTGATAACAGATTTTCATTGAAAATGGAAGCTGGACATATTGTCGATAGCTATAAAGAGAAAAACTGGGTCTAATCTTGATGAACTACTCGCGCACTCTGAGAATCACGCTCTACAAGCTGAGATAACCTGGAAGGTGACTTCCAAAAATAATCAAAACTTTTACCTCCAAATGAGGTACTATGGTTACCCACCAGGGCCGTGGGATCTCTTACTTTCCCGCTCTAACTCTTCCCGCTCTAACTTATGGTATGCCTCGAACCTTCGAGCAATATCAACAACAACATCAAATGAAATCCCGACCTCAATCTCTCGAGCCATCTGGGATCTCAAGGAACATGAAAGGTCATCAATAAGTCTTTGGATCTTTCGAAAGGCTCATGGACTAGTTCTAATGCATATTCAGCCATTCTATAGAATTCAATCTCACATTCTGAAACACCAATAGATTAACCGATAGGCTACCCTGTCCAATCCACTCAAACTGGTAACATTTTTCATCTTGCTCGCTACTCGAAAGGAAATTTTTTTTTTTCCACGAATCTAGAAGAAAAACCGAACCAAGTTAGCTAATAAGAGAGCGGCCCACCAGTTCAAGACTGGACCCCTGAAACTGGAAAGCAGAATAATCAACACCATACCGCTTGATATAATCAAAAGCCTGAAGGATACGCTGGCATTATTTTATTTTAAAAATTTACGCAGGGACTATCAGATGTGTGGCTTAAGAATATCGGAAGGTTCAATTAGGTAAAATAATACAGCCTTTTTGGATACTCGGACTGAACCATTACTCAGGCTAACTAACCAGCCAGAATAACTGGAGGCAAAACACATGCTGCCTCCGGAACATATTTTACTGCGGCAATATTAAGAACCGGAATAGGAGCTCCCTGAGACCGAACGTCTGCACATACGGCAACCTGATAGGCTGCCCAGCGAATAATAGGTTCTTACGTATCTGCGTCGCCAAGATTCTCGTAAAGCATCGTAGAGAGCCAAGGGAACTACAAGGCCCTGCTCCCTTGCCCATCGCGAGCTCGTACAACTGGGACCTCCATAACTAGATCGTTAGCACGATCAAAAACACTTGGGGATTCGTCAGTGCTAGCTCCACGCTAGACTGCTTCGTCTTGAACTCATACCGTTTGCTGATTTGTCGCACGAGGGTTCACAATTACCACGAAGGAATTAATGAAAATACTTTTGCATCCTAGACCGACGCACGATCAGAAAAGAAGGAAGTGAAACTTCCTAAATGCCATCATAGCCTCTCGTAGATAAGTACGGACGTCTACGTACCCATCAGCGAGACTCTACTAGACACTGTCTTAGTCTGGATAGACTCTAAAGTGGGCTCTGATACCAACTGACACGACCCGAAATCCGATTAGGCCGTGCGGGCACCCGACATCTTCCCCTAGACCCGTCGGGCGAACCCTTACCAATTAAATCAGAGAAATAAATATAACAATTTACAAATAAGGACAAAACTTAAAATAAAAACACAGACGTACTGATACCCCTAAGCTGTACAAAAGAAATTACAGCTGACTACCCAACATGCTAGGTTTAGGGCTATCCAGACTAGACATCTAAGAGTACAAAAGAAGACAAATACCTCCTGAAGGGAGCGAAATACAGCTGAAATAATAACCAATAAACTGGTGGCCATCCGGAATAAAAGCTGGCTCACCCTGACAGCTGAGGTCGTCTCCGCTCCTTCACAACGTGGCCAACTCAATCCTGGAGCGAACCTGCCGAAACGAAATAGATAGACAAGAAACAAGCAACAAACAAGGGTGAGTCAAAAGGACTCAATAAGTGGGGCAGACTAGCCACCTCAAAGAATAGGATAGCTAGCCAGGGAGAAAAGAAATAGATAAATAAAATTCCTCTTATTTAAATTATGAAAAGGCAGAGCCAGATAATAACTAGAAACACGTATGGAATCACAAACTCATTAAAACCAGGAACGTAAGATAGCTAGAACATATAGGTATCCCGAACATATCAACAATCAGAAATACTTCCTGTTGCGGCGTGCAACCCGATCCATATATTCATCCTGTCGCGGCGTGCAACCCGATCCATATATTTATACCGTTGCGGCGTACAACTCGATCCCCGCAACTCAAAATACAAGCCAGAAATATATAGGCAAACTTAAATATGTCCACAATACGGTATACATACCGCATACAAAAAACACAGCATGATAGTCACACAATAGTCAGCACGCGATGCAATGAAATGGGATGAATGCAGTATGATGCAATGGTGTCATATGTTCCAAATAGATGGAGCGGAATCCTCCTGCTCCGAGGGCGGAATCCTCCTACCCTCAATATGATACAATGGAGCGGAATCCTCCTGCTCCGAGGGCGGAATCCTCCTACCCTCAATATGATGCAATGGATGCAATGGAGCGGAATCCTCCTGCTCCGAGGGCGGAATCCTCCTACCCTCAATATGATGCAATGGAGCGGAATCCTCCTGCTCCGAGGGCGGAATCCTCCTACCCTCAATATGATGCAATGATAACCCTTCACCGGCGCGGGACTCTCATCGACAGCCGGGAAGTATATGTCAACTCACAGCCAGGGTACAATGCTCAGATTCCCAATGCAATACCAACAACAGGACATAACATATAATATAGAATGTAAATCCAAAGCTAAGGCGTAATGAGTACGCCTATCGGCAGCTACACACGTAAGGAACACGTGGTAGAAAATCCACGAGGCCAGGTGCCTCCAAAGAAATGGATATAAACACTTACCTCGTTCCGAAGTTAACAATGCTACCCAACAACCGCTTTATTCTTTGAATTCATTGCCAAACGATCCCACTGTGTTCAATAAGTAGAAAAATATGTCACATTAGGCTAAAGGCTTCATTCCTCACATTTTAGGGCAATCCAGGTAGGAACCTGATACCCTATTCGCATACGCAATACGCAGGCCAGGCCTATATACAGGGTTTAAAGTCACGTAACCAAACCCCAAATAATTTACATTTATATGTTGCACATAACTCACTGAGTACGAATATATAATCAATTTCATTATCAGGGTCCATTTGACCCTTCAAACTATTAATTGAACTTGTTAAAACGATGTCTAATATTCTAAGTTTTACCGTTAAAATATATTTAAACACACGTAATAAACTCAAATAATATATTAGGATCAATACCTGAATGTTTCAGGGTGAAAATTCTACTTTTTCCCGGCCCCTTTTCTTATTTTTCTGGCATTTTTCCACTGCGTATTTCCTATTTTATATGTCTGTTTCTCGTAAAGTTAATCCTCTGTTTTTGCTCTCACTTTAGAACTTATAAATGAGCTTTAAGCTCATCAGCCGACTCCATTCTTTGTTTGTTTCCTTTTTGTCGTTTTTCTTTTTTTTATTTTTTTCTTTTCTTTTCTTTTCACGATAAAAATTAAAACGGTACCCTACAATATTCGAAATAATTCCAACTTTTGCATACCAGTTATACAAAATATATGTAACATACTCGCGAAGGCGGATCTCAAATTGGACTCCTGAAACTCAAGATGCGAATTTAAATGGAAAAGAAGTCAAATTATTTAACTTTCGGCATTTTAGCGGAAACTAGCCGAACAACATCGAAATTCACTTTCGAAAGTTCACAAAGGTCATAAATAATCATATGAACCCAACGGCGCTTTCAGATTTAAAATCAGAGCTCATTCGGCAAAAACCGAGCTCGAAAATCTCTTTTTAATATTTATTGCTAATATAAACTGAAATCTTCTTCCGATGTCTACCAAACGAGGTCTGATTTAGCTCAAATTTTACAGACAGGTCCTAATGGACATTATGAATATTTTAAAATTATTGGCACGCCAATCGGAGTCCTAACTTCTGAAACGACTGACCGAGGTCGTTTCATATTCCCTTGCCTTCTTTAATTCTTTTACCCGTTAGAATTAGGACTACCCCTCACACCTATTTAAACTGGTGTTCTTCACCCTACAGTTACAGATACACACAGACACAGTTCCTACACAAAAACAAAAGCTACAGAGCTTTCTTCTGAAGCTTTACACATATCCTTCTCTAATTCTTTCTGGAAAATAATTGCTCTGCTTGGCTATTTTGGCTCTGTCTTGCATGTCCTGATCAACATACACATTGTTTCTTTGTTCTTTTACCATCAAGAGGTACTTTTTCTTTTTCTTGACTACCTACTACATATGTTTCTTTAATTGTTTGTGCCTAGATAATCTGTTTGCTCCACCCTAGCTGTGTTTAGTTAAACTGCCTATGCTTGAACATTGCATGCTCAGACTCTGTTTTGTTAGTCCATGTTAATCTTGTCCAGTGAATTAGGGGATCCAATAGGATCATACAAGTTTTTGCTAAGTGCAGGGACATTGGCTGCACCTTATTGATAAAGTTCTCTGCAGTCCCTCTTGATCTGGGCAAAGCCCTGATCCAGGCTTCCCTTTTTCCCTCTATTCCCCTGCTATCCTTGTTTCTTGCAGCTTGTTTGGTCTCATACAGACCATGCTATGTTTCATTGATTACAGGAGAACCCTAAAAGTTAAAAGGGGTCAATGTTTAGACCCTCTAAGCTGGCCTTGATAGTGAGTATCTGGAATTACAAACCTCTGACTGTTATAATGACAGCTTTGATCTTTAAGGAATAGGGCACTTTCCTTTGACCATTACCCTCTCCTTGTGCTTTTTTTCCTCTTAGAAACTGTCCCCAATTTGCATATTTGTTAAGGTTCCCGTTTGTATTCTTTTAAAACAGGGTGCACAGCTATAATGCTGTGCAAATGTGCCATCCAGGGGCCACTCTCTTACTCTTTTCTCCTTATGTGTGGCTGCATCATGTCTCTATTTGCAAGACAGTCCTGAGTATTGCCTGATAACATCATCTATGTGGAACTGGTTGATTTCAATAGTGCATTTAACTCTTAGTCGATTGAAAATCAATACATGACAGGTTTCACACTTAAAATGCATTGAAAGCATGACTATTTTACGTAAAATCTGAAATTTTGAATCAAACAAGGGCTATTTGCATTATAGTTGTCTAAATTGGACTGTTTGTGAAAATTAAGTTCGCCCCTCTTTTGCATAAACAGTCTAGGCCCAAAACTATTTTCAAAAGGGGCCCTTATGTGCATAAAACTTATTTTTGACCACTCTAACGCTCCTATACACTAATCTAATAGTGTATAGGGGTGTATAATGTATCTGGGGTCACTTATACACTTTATAGGTATTTTTCTAAAGTTATAGCTATTATTTAGTCATATATTTGCATGCTTATACCTATACATATATACTTTACGTGCGACAGCCTTTGTTTGCATTTATGTGCTTATGTGAAACCCATTTTCGAAAACAGCCCCTTCCGCCTATATATTTCCTAAGCTGACCCCTAAATAAAAGGGCCATTAAGGTTAGGGCTTGAAAATTAATGACGAGTCACGCCGACCCTAAATGGCCAATATTTCGTTTTAAAACTAACCCTCATTTGGTTTTGGTACAAAATCTGAAATTTATTTGCAAAGATGCCTTCTTATGCAAAATTATTGTACATACTAGAATTACACAAATAGGCTGAAATCGAACACTCTTACATGTCTAAACCATATCTACAATTAGGCGTTTATATTAGAGACTACAAAATGCGACTAGGCTTAAATATAGGCCGTATGTGAAATCTATTTGCATGTGTATGATTTGAATTGCCTAGATATAGTGCCCTTTTGAATCAAATGACCTTCCAAGTTAGTATTTATGATAATATTCACCATTTTTATCCCAAAACATAGACTCAGGTGGGAACCACCTTTCGTGGGACTCGGGGGAGTACCTTATACCTTCTCCTCTGAGTCATTTGGACTCCTTACCCTTTAGAATCTCTGGAATAGACTAGTATGACTATTGAACTTGACATTAGATACTTAGGTGGCCTAATACACCTTAGAAGACTATATTAGGTGGCGACTCCAACACTTGAATTCAAACGAGTTACCCAGTCAAATCCGAAACCCGACTCGCTTCGAGTTGAGTCCAAAATCGGGTATGACAGAATGGCGACTCTGCTGGGGATACTCAAAGTCCTAACCACACCGAGTCTTTACTTTTTGGCATTTATTTGATTATTATCTTGCTACTCATATTATTATTATAATTATCTTACTAACTTGGTTTCCTTTTGTTTTTCTTTTTCCTTTATTAAAATTTGTATTAAATTTGAAGTAACATTTGGCATATTTCACTCATACTCCCCACTCCTGGGAAACGACACTTTGCACACACACGGGCGATTATGTGGATCCTACGGTCGCTTCACCACTAAAACACCTTTTAGGAGGGATATTTTGGAATATAGTTGGTCCATGGTACAACCAACAATTTCAAATGATCCCACTCCTTGGCCGTCTGCCTTGGGGAATCGTGTCTAGAATTACACCACTCTTTGAATGTAATGAGCATGCATCATGCCATAGGAAAGGCTCCCCGTGATCCGACTAGTTTTCAACTTGCCCAAACTACCTAACAGGTTTCTAACCCCGAAGGGACGTTTGGACATGCTTATGTGCATTTGAGAGAAAAGAAAAGAAAAGAATGAAAAGAAAACGAGAATAAAAACGCATTTTGATTTGCCCAATTATTCTCAAAGGGGGGGGGGGGGGGAGGTTTAATCCTTTATTTTTCTTTTTCTATAGGTCACAATGAGTCAAAAGTTTTACCATTTTGGAATGACTATGGGCACACCTCCTTTGTTAACTAGTTGGTGGAGTAACTTGTCACTAGGAGAGCAAACCGAAGTACGTCAACACTTGGGCTATTTGGTTTCGCTATTAGAAATGGAACTATGTAGGGAGTTGATTGAAGCATCAGCAACATTTTGGGACGAAGAATTGAATGTGTTTAGATTTGGGGACGTCGAATTAACACCTTTGTTGGAAGAAATAGGAGGGTTCGTATCACACTCAGGTTTAGACAAACATCGTTGGCAAGGGGGTCGCATACTAGCACCTAGCGTCCCCACAGCTGAAGAGTTTCGTAAAAAGTTAGGAATGGTGGCAAGTGTGAATGTGGAGTTTTCACAACAAAAGAAGATATGCTTTTCTTACTTCTACACTCGGTTTGGGTTTTTGAGCGCGTTCGACAACTATAAGAAAGAGTTTGAGTCCTACAGTGATTGGAGGAGAGTTAGACCGTTCGCATTTGCTATTTGTTTCTTGGGAGTAATGGTGCTCCCCGAAAGTTCGAGTCACCACATATGTTTAAGGCTCGTCATGGTCATCGATGTAGTATTCAATGGAATTGATGGTTACCGTTACACCATAGTTCCTATGATAGTAGCATACATTTATCGGGCTTTAGGTTTTTGCAAGAAGGGAGCAAAATATTTCCAAGGTTGCAATCTTCTACTACAAGCATGGTTCAAGGAGCATTTAAGGAAAGTGAAGGGAGTACAAGAACGGTCTAAACCAACTGGTTCCAACTATTTGGTTAGAGAGCGATATGGGGTTCCAAAGTTAGGCAGCTAAGCAGCACGGAGAAATGGGTAAAATTATTTGAAAACATAACGGAGGACTCAATTCAGTGGATGTTCACTTGGTTTCCTTCATCAGATTTCATCATTAGCTCTGAGAAGGCATCCTTTGTGATACTTATGGGATTAAGAGGTCTCCAACCTTACCAACCATTGAGAGTGATGAGGCAAGCAGGGAGGAAGCAAATCATACCATTGATACCAGACACGAAAGACTATCAGTTTGACTACACTAGAGATGTTGTTCCGAGGGTCAAGAGCATTAGAAAATCCTGGGTAGGAAGACAAGTCATGGGAGAAGCATCGTTAGCATCAGATAGATACAACGCTGGATGCGAACCAAATTACAAAAGCTGGTTACGCTCTAGTATAAAGGGAAATGTGGTAGTAGGGCCAAGTCGAGGGAGTGACATAAGAGATCGTGAGGCGGAAGCTCAAATTCGATACCGAGAATTCATGTTAAAAGCTGTCAAAATGGATAAGGAGAATAAAGAAGAGATTGAAGTATGAAAGAAACGTACTTTAGAGCTAGAGGAAAAGATAGAGGCGTACGAGACAAAACTTGAACAATGGAACTTGCAGTGTGCAGAGGTAGAGATTTTACACTTAGTGGCGGCTAAGGGATACTTAACCAAAGCTATGGAAGAAGTTAGGGAGATTACGCGAGAAGCAAAGAGGGCCAAGATGGAAAAGGAGCGTGCTGCCTAGTCAAAGTGTCATTTTCATTTTTTCTTTTGTATTTTACTTTTTCGAAAGACATCATGTACTGATTTTCAAATGTTGGGGAATTTATGAGAATAATTTGCAACAAAATGTGTATATATTTTCTTTGTATAACGACAAACTTAGGAAGGCTATACATCCTTAGTGCGTAATAGTCCATTAGTAAGCCTACGTCAAAATGTCGAGAGGGTTTTTAACCCGAAAATGACAAATTGCATCTCTGCATTGATTCGAAGAAACGTTTCCACAAAATATTGATCGTCTGTTTAAACATGATCAAAACTATAAGAATGTTTCGGTCTTTACCGTTTCCTTGTTTTGTTTTCAGACTATGGCTGCAAGAGGTACTGATGCGGGGCAAACCGAGGTAACCATCCAAAAGCACCATCCAAGGCCAAGGAAGAGCACTTCAAGGTCATGCATTGGAACGCCAAGGAAGGAGGAGTATTCGAGACACATTTCGAGGCATTTCAAGAGCTCCACAGAAGGGGCGGACCGCCCACTTGAAGTCTGCTCTCTGGATTCTGAGCCGCCTCTTTTTCAGGCGGGGCGCCTATTGGGCCGGCCACTCTCCACTGAAACTCAACAAAGTGACAGCTAGGCGGGGCACCTGGTCAAAGTAGGTGGGGCGCCTACTATGCTGAAACATGACGGGAATTCTATTTTGTTTAGTATGAAATTCCTAGTTTAGCCCTACGTGGCATATGTTATTTAAACCCACTTTGGGGGTACTATGAGGCTTTTATTATTTCTAGATGAAGCCTATAAATACTTCATTAGTCTTTCAATTTTCTTAGTTAGCTTTGATGAATGATTGAACAAACTTTCAAGAGAATAGTCTCTTTGAATGAAATGAAAGAACCCTTTGTTGGTTTGAGTCTTCTAGGTGAGCTAGTTGATTCCCAAACCCCCGATCATTCTACTTGCGGGTTCTTGTTGACTCAAGGATAGTTGCTTAACGTAGGCTCTTCTTGACACCGATACGAAGGTTTCACGGAACAAGTTCTCCGTGGATACTTTGTAGGGAGTTAGAGACGCATCTCATTCCCTTTACCTTTATCCTTTATCGTCTTTTGATTTTGATCCTTATCATCTTGGTATCAGAGCAAGGCTCGGGTTTCGTTTCTACAAACCCCCGACCCTTGATTCTTCGTGCCTAGGTTGTTTTCTATCTTAGTTTTCTTGTTGTTGTTATTGAAAGAAGAAAAACACAAAAAAAGAGAAAAAGTTGAAAAACACCAAAAAAAAAAATTGATCGTATGTTCTTGGTTCGATGGACCCGCTGTGTGATTGATATTGGGGTTTGTTCCTTGTTGGAAACCCGTCATTTTGGTACCTAGAAATCTTGATTTGGAGTTGTATTCCATGATTTGAAAATTTGAAACCCTTTGAAAATTTGAAAAGTTTGAAACCCTAGTTTGAACTTGATGAAAATGGTGATTTGATTATTTTTTATTGGGGTTTGCTTAAAATCATTGGGGTTTGATCTTGGTGACTGAAAACACGTTTGGGTACCTTCGGATTGCTAAAACAACGTGAGATTTGTTGGATTTTTCGGTGCTAAAGCCAAGAAAAATGAAGTTGAATTGTGCTGGAATTTGCTGTAGGCGGGGGCGCCTAGTCACAGAGGCGGACCGCCCACTTTGGGGAGGCTCTCTGGACTTTGGGCCGCCTGTTTTTCAGGCGGACCGCCTACTCCCTTCTGCAGCAGAACAGGCAGACCTCCCACTCTGGGTAGGTGGGGCGCCTACTTTTGTGAGTTGGTGTTTTGGGTAGATTCTTCTAGGATTTCTTGTTTCTTTTATTACATTGCTTCCAGTTAGTGCTATTAGAGTATAATCCTACTCGATTAGTACTAATTACTTTGAGCTTTTAGGATCATCGTGCCTAGATAGGAGAGTAGAATTCAAAGAAGACCCGTAGTATCTTTTGATTCAAGTCCTCACTTGAAAGTGCTTATCGTCCAATCGAGTTGTATTAACTCCACTCACCCTGGAGTACACTTGACTCGTGGATTGAGTGATTGAGTTGTGGTTCGTTGATCAACTACGTGAAGCTTCTAGACTCAAACTTGTGTGAAATATCCACCACCACTAAACGAGTGACCCGAGTGCCATACACGTGAGGGTGTGAGTGAGGTGTTTTACTAACGTTTGTTGATTTTGTAGGTACAATGGCAAATGATGGAGATGATCCCATGAAGAATTTCATGGCTACCATTATGGCCAAGTTGGAGGATATAACCTTGAGGCTTGAGAATGTTGAAAGGAGGACCCCGAGCGTCCAAATTGAATCCGGAGAAGGGACAAGCCGAGGTTCTACTATGACTCCCGGACATTTTGCGGAGATAGCCAAGAAGTATGAGCTAAAGAATGATGTGACTCAACAAGAGCGTGTGTTGGGCAATCCCCAACAAGACGACATTCCCCTCAACTTGGGCAATCCCCAAGGATATGCTCCACTTCCAAGACCCGTTAGATTTGTTCCACCTCTTGAGCAAGTTGTTGAAGCTCATGAAGGGGAGGAAGCCGAGCATGGTGATGAAGCCTATGGGTATGATGTTCCTTATCAACCTAGGAGGCAAATGAATTGGGGTCGAAATATGGATAGGTGTAGAGGCCGAGGTCGAGGGCCACCCATGAGATTTGATGGAAGGAATGCTAGTAGGGAATATGTTGCTCATGATGACCACTATGGAGGCCAACCGGAGCCTAACTATGGGGTACGTGACAACAACAACCTCAATAGTGTTAAGTTCAATCTTCCGTCCTTTAAAGGAACTTGTGATCCGGATGCATACATGGAATGGGTACTACTCATGGAGAGAGTATTTGACACCAATGAGATGACCGAGGAGAGAAAGGGCACCTATGCTATTTCTACCTTTGAGGCCTATGCTTCTACTTGGTGGGAGTCCATGAAGAGGTCAAGAAGAAGGATGAATATACAAGTAAATGTGACTTGGGAAGAGTTGAAAGTTCTTATGAACACCAAGTATATAACTCCAAGGTATCGACAAGAGCAACTCAAGAAGCTCTTTGATCTAAAACAAGGTGTCAAAACGGTGCATGAGTACTTTGATGAATTTGAGAAGACCCGGATGGCATTGGATATAGATACCGAATATGTGGAACAAGCCATGATCCGCTTCAAGAATGGTTTGAGCTATGGTATAGCTTCTCAATTGAGGTTGCATACTTATCTATCTCTTGAAGATCTCTTTGAAGCCGCAATTGAAGCCGAGAATTGGCTTAAGGGTGAGAAGTCCAAAAGCAACACTCCTACTACCACAAGCAAGCCAAAAGAGTGGAAGACTCCAAATGCAAGCTTTCCAAGTGCAAATGCTAGCAAAGAAGTGAAAAAGCCTTATGAGAAGACTACACCACATTTGGAAGGTACTTCTAAAACTCGCTTGAGTAATCCTACTTCTACTTCTACTCAATGCTATAAGTGCAAGGGCTATGGTCATTTTACTAGGGATTGCCCTACAAAAAGAACCATGGTTGTGGTTGGTAACTTGGTGTATGAGCAAGATAGTGAGCCCGAGGGTGGAGGGGTAGAGGGTGATGAGGAAGTTGCTTGTGAGGAGGCTATAGAAGAGGATGCGGATCCTCAATTGTTCTTGGTGGTTAGGAGAAGCTTGAGTACCATTTTCATGGAAGAGGAGGTGGAAATGATCAAAGGGAAAGCCTCTTTCATGCTAGGTGTCGTGTGATGGGCCAAGTATGTTCAATGGTTGTTGATTCGGGGAGTTGTGCTAACATAGTGAGCCAAACCTTGATTTCCCAATTGAAGTTACCCACTCTAAAGCATCCAAAACCATATCATTTACAATGGCTTAGTGAGTGTGGTGAACTAAAGGTGGTAAAGCAAGTGATGATTGAGTTTAGCATTGGGAACTATAGGGATAAAATCATGTTTGATGTGGTCCCGATGCAAGCTTGCCATCTATTTTTTGTGAGGCCATGGCAACATGATAGGTGTGTAGTGCATGATGGCCGGACCAACTCCTATACTGTCAAGCAAGATGGGAGGAAGTATGTGCTTAGACCTTTGACTCCAAGGCAAGTAAGGGAAGACTACAAGCGTATGAAGGAGTTGAGGAAAGCGGCTAAAGCAAAGTCACCCATTGTACTTGAACCCGAGGCAAACAACCTTATTGTTTTGCCATTGCATGATGAAAGTGAGAGTCACTCCACTTCAAAAGAGAGAGAAAAGATAGAGAGAAGTGAGGGAGTGACCGGTGACAATCCAAGAGAGGAAAAAGGAGAGGATTTGAGGAGTGATGTGAGTGGATTGTCACCACAAACTACACTTGACCATGAGGTAAAATTGAGAGAGAAGAGAGGTGAGGAAAGAAAAATTGAGAGTGAGAGCACCGATTGTTCTAACAATTCTTCATCTTCTACTTTTTCTTGTGAAAGTTCTTGTGCAGGTACAATTGAAGACAAGCCATGGGAGCCTCAACCATGTGCTTGGAATGGAAGACAAGAGGAGGGAAATTCTCAAAGTGAGCTTCATGAAGGAGGAGTTGCATATGACACTTCAAACCTTGTGAGTGATCAAGGAAGTACTTCAAATGTAAGTGTTACTTCACCTTTTCATGAGCCTACTAGTTGCTACTTGTCTTGTGATGACTCAACACTAGTTGGTGGTTATGATGCATCTAGTGAATATGCCACTAGTGAAGAGTCTAGTTGCCAACTTGAGTTTGCTTTTGAAGCACTAGTTGGGAGGAGTGCTATGCCACATCATGATGTGAGCTCATTGTTCATTAAACCCCTCCCTAGTGTAGGTTTAATAGTTGACAAAGATTGTGACCTTTGCTATGACACTCCACCAATCTTTGACAAAGGGGATGATGAGATAGTTGATCATAGCCTTATTGATATGCTTATATTTGGTAGATCTATGTGTTGTGGTGAAGTTGATAGTGACCTTGAGGAGTCCAAATTGTATGAATTGGAGAAGGTTGTCTATGATGACTCCTCAAATGAACCTAGTTTTGATGACTTGTCTATGCTTGATCATGATATTGGGATGCATATTTTTACTAACCCATTGTTTGAATGCATCCTCATTAGTGGTAATGACTTGTATCGGACTAGGGTGAGTAGTCAAATGGAACCCCCATGGTGTGAGGGATTTAACTCTTTAGGCAACCCATTGTTTGAGAATTTGGGTGAGGTAGATGGTTCTTTGAGTGACCCTATTATTGCTTGTTGGGGTTATGATGAAGAAGAGTCCATCATCAATACCTTCCTTGAGAGCTTGTCTTTTGAGAAGGGTTGCTTAGGTGATGAAGTTGGAGGGGAAGAGGAGTCCCTTGGTGTGAGTGGGTATGCTCTAAAGAAGGGGAGTGGAGTGCTTGATACTACTTGTGGTTTGAGCTATTTGACTCACTCCACTCCACATGTTGATCACATTTTGAGGAGGGATTGGTATGTTGATAGTGAGCTTAAGGAACAAGGGGATTTTGATAGCTTGATCTTGCATTTTCCATGTCTCCTTGACCTATTTGCTCATTATTGTGTTGCGTGCATATTGTTATGTAACCAAGTACTTGTTCTCCTTGGAGACTTGATATTTGTGCTTATTATTGATGCTTGGTTATACCACAAGAGTGTGTTTTCCACACTTCTTGCACTAACCTACTTTGGAAGTAGGAAGTTTGCTCGTGTTTGCTTGTCGTTGCTTGTAGGTTCTAAGCTCCATGCTAAGGCAATGGAGATCTTGGAAGAAGCCTATGTCAAAGTGACGCTCAAGAAGGACAAAGAAGGAGAGTTTTGGCCACCCCGAGAAGTTGATGATGCCATGAGAGACCAAACCTTGATTTCAAGGACGAAAACTTCTCAAGAAGGGGAGGATGATGCGGGGCAAACCAAGGCAACCATCCAAGGCCAAGGACGAGCACTTCAAGGTCATGCATTGGAATGCCAAGGAAGGAGGAGCATTCGAGACACATTTCGAGGCGTTTCAAGAGCTCCAAAGAAGGGGCAGACTGCATACTCAAAGGGGCGGACCGCCCACTTGAAGTCTACTCTCTGGATTCCGAGCCGCCCCTTTTTCAGGCGGGGCGCCTACTGGGCCGCCCACTCTCCACTGAAACTCAGCAAAGTGACAACTAGGCGGGGCGCCTGGTCAAAGTAGGTGGGGCGCCTACTATGCTGAAACGTGACGGGAATTCTATTTTTTTTTAGTATGAAATTCCTAGTTTAGCCCTACGTGGCAAATGTTATTTAAACCCACTTTGGGGGTACTTTGGGGCTTTCATTATGTCTAGATGAAGCCTATAAATACTTCATTTTTTTTTTCAATTTCCTTAGTTAGCTTTGATGAATGATTGAATAAACTTTCAAGAGAATAGTCTCTTTGAATGAAATGAAAGAACCCTTTGTTGGTTTGAGTCTTCTAGGTGAGCTAGTTGATCCCCAAACCCCCCGATCATTCTACTTGTGGGTTCTTGTTGACTCGAGGGTAGTTGCTTAACGTAGGCTCTTCTTGACACTGATACGAAGGTTTCACGGAACAAGTTCTCCGTGGATACTTTGTAGGGAGTTTGAGACGCGTCTCGTTCCCTTTACCTTTATCCTTTATCGTCTTTTGATTTTGGTCCTTATCAGGTACACTCCTATTTGAGATTGTTTCCTGACCTCCTCACTTGATCAGACTTTAGTGGGAAGACTTTGCCATTGTCAGCAAGGCTCACGTTCAAAAGGTGTTGGGGGAATTGATGGCTCTCAAAGCCTACACTGCCATGCCTGGTTTGGTAGAAGCTGCCACACTTCTGGGACTACAAAAGGGCGGTCTTTCAGTTCAATTGTTTGGAGTTGGCACCAATGTTGGAAGAATTTGGAGGATTAGCAGGGTTAGAGCCTGGACCCGAGACTATGATTTATCCCCGAGACGTGGACCCTAAGGAGTTCATTGAACTATTGGGTGCTCCTTATGATCCATATGTTGAAGGGGTGCATGATGGAAAAGTCATGTTGGAGTATTTGCATTCTAGGTTTAGAGATCCAACACTTAGGCATGACTGGACTGGGGCATGGGAAATTCAAGACTAGGAGTGGACTGAACCCAATGCTTTCATCGTTGCTTTTCTGGGAAGCATGGTTTTCCTGAGAAGGGAGGAAAGATCGACATAAGGCTGGGAAGAGTGATAGAGGGGTTACGCAGAGGTGCTTTCAAACACCAAGTAAGCTTGGTTCCAATGATTCTAGGGGAAGTTTACCGGGCTCTAACTAAATGTAGAAGAGGAGGAGACTTCTTCGAGAGGTGCAACCTATTGCTGCAAATATGGTTGATAGAGCATTTGCATGGCGTCCCTGTCAGTTCGGTGGCACCAAAACCATCTTGGAAAGGAAGGATCCGCTCATATAGCTCCCGCATGGCTGGAACAGCGGCATGGGAAGACCCAGCAAACATGGAAGGATGGTACACCAAGTTCGAGGGGTTGCAAAAGGTACAATGGGTAATTGAGAACTAGGCCGGCTTCGTTGTTTCCATACAAGGTCAAGACATCACTTTCTTGATATTGATTGGATTCTGAGGAACTCATCACTATCTTCCTCTAAGAGTCCTCCGACAAGTGGGAATGACACAACAAACTTCACAGTTGACTGAGGGGAGAAGCTTCAACGTGGATATAAAGGACATCGAGCACCCGATGGTCGGAACCATATTGACTATGTGGGAGAAGAGACTCACTATGCAGTTTTGTCAGGGTCGAGACATTACGGTGAACTCCGCAGCTACTCTAGCCTATCCACAATGGCTCAGCAAAGATAAGGCAAGATTCCGATCTAAGACTACACTGAAAAGGAAAACCAAAGCTCCGAGTGCTGCTGAAAAGTACAAGAAGCTGAGACACGAGTTTGATCAAGGAAAGAAGGAGTTAAGGGTGACACAAGAAAGGGAAATGAGGAGGCAATACAAAGATAAGATCAAAGGGGGTGAACTCAAGTATTGGACCTGCAAGGTCATGGCCGCAAGACAAGCTGCTGGGAATCTGCAAGATCTGCTTAAGGGATAGGGAGAGTATTTTAAGACTGTACCACTAGAGGAGAAGGAAGCAAAAGGAATAGAAATCTGCGAGTTCTTCACAAAAGCTCTGAGGGACAAGGAAGCTGGGAAGGACCTGATGGAGACATGTGCTGATCCTCCACCCATGAGCTTGGTTCACAAGCCAAAAGAAGAGGTCAAAGAGAAGAAGGAAAATGAAGACACTGGAGCTGATGCTTGAACTGGAGTTTCTTTGCTTGGCACTTAGTCTTGTCGTATCGAGTCGTGTCGTCTTGTCCCTTTTGTCGTCGTTTTCGTTTTAATCAAGCCGTTGTCTTAAATTAGTGGTTGTAATAAAGCCAAGCAAATTAAATAAAATTTTTTTATTTTTAGGTTTTTAGACTGGTGATGATCATGCTTATGCAAACGAAATGATATGCTTGATGCAAACGTTACTCCGAATCTTTGATAGGCCTACCTCTGGTACAAAAGAGGTCTCATGCATGATAGGATGCGATTTTATTTAAACTAACGTATACTCATAATCTCTTTCTTTGTTTTTGATATATCAGTCCCCCAGCCCTTGATAGTTTGGTTTGTGCATTCTGGCCGCGCCGCAATACCGGTTGAGATCCAGAGGATCAATCCCGACACCTCCCCCTTTACCTACAAGGACAAGGACTAGACGAAATATCATGGCTGAGTTTGACAAAGTTGGAAATGGAACTCCTGAGAAGCAATGTGTGGTTGCTTACGAAGACTATGCCAAGTTGGAACAGAGGCTGTTCGAGTTGGAGAATAGGATCCCTCTTGCCCGCATTGAGGAGATCATTGAACCAAATAAGACTACCCGCCCTCACGGCAAAGATCCAATCTACCCTGAAAAAGACATTCCTTACCCTACCTACACTGCACCACCAAAAGCACCGCAAAACAACTTACCCTCCTTCACCGTTGAAACAAAAACCATCGCATCACCCTCCAAAGATCATGAAATGTATGAATGGACCAAGGAAGACCCAGACAAAACCAAAGAGCAAATCCAATGGCTAGTAGAGAAGTTCAAACAACTCCAAGACACTAAAGGAACCCGAGGGCTAGCTTATGAGGACCTTTGCTTGTATCCCGACTTGAAGCTGCCCGTACGCTATAAGACACCCAAGTTCAACATGTTCGATGACAGTGGAGACCCAATGGCTCATTTAAGATCTTACTGTGACAAGTTGATCGGAGTTGGACATGACGAAAAGATCCGCATGCAGCTATTCAACTGCAGTCTGACCGGAGATGCGCTAGTGTAGTACTATAAGCAGCAAACAAAGAAGTGGACGAGCTGGGATGCAATGGCTGGAGACTTCGTCGACAGTTTTGGGCACAACACTGATGCTATGCTTGATTGGTTTTACTTAAAAAAATTGAAGAAGAAGCCCACTGAGACTTTTAGGGAATTTGCAACTAGATGGAGGGCTGAAGCCGCCAAGGTCCAACTTCCCATGGAAGATGCCGAGATAGTCGCCACCTTCATCTGCATACAAGAAGACGTCTATTTTGACAAGATGTTGAATTTGCAAGATAAGAAGTTGGGAGAGTTGATCAAGATTGAGGACATGGTCGAAGATGGACTGAAGAGTGGAAGGATTGTTAGCTTGGCTGCCCTACAAGCAGCTAACAAAGCCCTACAAGCTGGCAGCACTACCACAGCAAGAAAGAAGAAGGACGATGTCTCCTTCGTGGCCGCATCACTTGACCACTCCCCTACCCATAAGCACTAGTACCAAACACCTCCTCCATCCTACCCATACATACTACCCATATCCACCTACCCAGTCTACAACACTCAGCTCATGTACCAAATCCCACCACTACAAAGACAAACATACCCATAAAGTCCCAATTACCGAAACACCAACACCTATTCACCAAGGCCTCATGCCAATAACAATCCAAGACCAAAAAGAAACTACACCCCACTGGCTGAATCTCGTACTCAGTTATTCGAGAGACTCAAAACAGCTGGCCATATACAACCCGTGCCATTCAAGATGCCTGATAGGATGACACCTTATTTTGATCAAACCAAAACATGTGCCTACCACTCTAGAGGACCTGGTCATGATACTGAAAAGTGCTACGCCTTAAGGGACAAAATACAAGATTTGATCGATCAAAAGGTGATACACTTGAAGACTCCAAACGTGCACAACAATCCCCTGCCTAATCATGGAGACAATAGGGTGAATCTGATCGAGTTGGATGAGGAATGCAACTTGGAAGGGACTATTCTCAGGGCAAAGGAAGACGTACCCGCAACTGCTTTAGTTTCTCAAGCTGCTATAGCACCGGAGCCCATTGAGGTAGAAGTGGCTCCAAGGTTCTATGTCGATGTGGTTCCCCCATACAGCGACAAGGCGGTGCCATGGGATTACGAAATGGAGGAGAAGAACAAGTCCACAATTGAGACTGTTGCTGCACAGGGGATGACAAGGAATGGAAGGATTTACACCCCCGAGCATCTCTTTCAAGATAGACGAGGCATCAGCGAAGAGGAGTCTAAAGGGCTGTGGAAGAAGGTGCAAGCAAAGGAATACTCTGTGGTCGAACACTTGGGCAAAACTCCAGCACAAATCTCCATTTTGGCTCTACTCCTCAAATCGGAGAGCCACCGAAATTCTTTGATGAAAGTGTTGGACGAAGCACATGTTCCGGTGGACACCTCAATTGAAAACCTGGCTAGCATGGTTGGACAAGTCATGGAGGCCAACCGAATTGCTTTTCACGAAGATGAGCTACCACTTGAAGGACTGAGTCACAACAAAGCTTTGCACGTCACTGTCAAATGCAACGATTGGTTCGTAGGAAGAGTCTTGATCGACAGAGGTTCTGGTCTGAACATATGACAGTTCATCACTCTAAAAAGAATGGGAATTAACCAAAGAAAGATAAGGGAGAGCGACATGAAGGTAAAGGCGTTCGATGGATCAGAGAGGAGCACCGTTGGAGAAATCGACTTAACTATCATGGTCAGTCCTGTGGAGTTCACTGCTGAGTTTCATGTCATGGACATCTCTTCTTCCTATAACCTATTATTGGGAAGACCTTGGATCCATATGGCCGGTGCGGTGCCTTCTACATTGCACCAAACAGTGAAGTTCGAGTGGGACCGCAAAGAGGTGGTAGTGTTCGGTGAAGGGAAGAACTCAATCTACAACTGAGCAAACCATGCCAACAATCGATGGGAACGCTCCTGATGGGCAGACATTCTATACTGTAGAACTCGTGGAAGCAGTGCAAGGCATTCGAGGAGGACGTCACAAGAATTACAATCTGAGTTGGAATCCCACATACACAGTCTAGGGAGGTTATACTGCACACTTCGCTCCCAAGTTGGTCAACACACCACCTAGGGTTGAAGAAAGGAAGAGAAGCTTTTACAGCGCCTACTAGGATGGCCGAGGCAAAAGCTATGAAGGAAGGAACTTAGTTTGGGAGCCCGTCATATCTGATTGGGGTGTGCCCTCACGTGAATTCCGTGAGACTTTGCCGGCTAAGACCGAGAAATGACCAATGTACTTACCTAATGCTCGTCCCAATTGGAAGCGCATCTCTGAAGAAACAAGGGGAAGGCAAGTGTGGATACCCAAGGCACCCGAACCTATGGAGGTGATAATCGAAGAGCCATATCTGCTCCCACAACCTGTGAAATGGCCCGGAGACTGGGCCGTGGGCATCATGATTAAGCAAGGCTACGAACCTGGTAAAGGTTTGGGCAAGAACCTGGATGGTATGGTCGAACCGATCAGAATTGTAATGAGGCCCGACAATGAGAAGGCTGGCATAGGGTACATTGTGACCTACGAAAAGAGCATGGAAGAAGCATCACTGGACTTCAAGTTCTATAAGAAAAGCACCAAGACTCTCTTGCATATCTTCGTCTCGTCCGGATACTTGGATGGCCGAAAAAGGGAGGTGTCCGTAGTACAAGGGGTGAAACCGAAGATAGCTGATGCTGAAGAGGATCTACTGGCAGGAATGCAAAATCTATTCATATGTGATGAAGACTGTTGTGTGATCCTGGAAGAACATGTTGAACCTCCTGGACTGACAAAGACTGGATATGGAGCGGCACTGAACAATTGGATCAGCAACCGGGCCCGAGCTTACCGTGGACCTTGGTGGAGCTGAGGGGATAGAATTTATTTTATGTTTTCTAAAATAAAACCCGACTTTGAGTCGTGGAATTTGAATTTTTCTTCTTTATTGCACATGTCTCCCTACAAACTTTGTTTTGCAAGGATTCGTAAATAAAATATCGCACTATTTCCCGTTTAACTTTTGCTTTAATCTTTTAATTTTGCAATTACTTATTTTTCAGCGTTCAAATAATAATCCCATTGAGTCCACAATCGCAACGTGTAATGAAACAATGGAGCTTGAGGAAACTGGGGTTGATTATGACGATTTCGATGAAACCACACAAGGAGAAATTGAGCGATTTGAAAACAAGCCTAAGCCAAACTTAGAGGAAATTGAGATGATAAATCTAGGGGATGAGGAAATTGTGAAAGAGACAAGGATCAGTGTGCATCTCACCGCCGAAGATAAAAAGCGATATATTGAGTTTCTTAAAGAATATGAGGATGTATTCGCCTGGTCGTACGATGACATGACTGGCATAAGCACAGATGTAGTAGCTGACAAATTACCTATCAATCCGGGCTTTCCACCGGTCAAACAAAAGGCCCGAACTTTCAAATCATCGGTTTTGCTGAAAATTGGTGAAGAGGTGACAGGCAGCTCACTGTAGGGATCTTGAAAACAGTGGAGTATCCAACTTGGCTGGCTAACATTGTCCAAGTGCCGAAGAAAGATGGGAAACTCCGAGTTTTTGTGGATTACAGAGATCTGAATAGGGCAAGCCCAAAGGATGATTTTCCTCTGCCAAACATACACATCCTGATTGATAATTGCGCGAAACATGAGCTGCAATCCTTCGTGGACTGTTTCACCGGCTATCATCAAGTACTCATGGATGAGGAGGATGCCGAGAAGACAACTTTTACTACATCTTAGGGGACTTATTACTATAAGGTTATGCCGTTTGGGTTGAAGAATGCTGGGGCAACTTACATGAGGGCAGTGACAATTATGTTCTATGACTTGATGCACCAAAAGATTGAAGTCTATGTGGATGATGTGATCATCAAATCAAAGAAGAGTTCAGAACACCTTGACAACTTGCGCAAGTTTTCAATCGCTTGCGAAAGTACAATCTAAAGCTAAATCCAGCAAAGTGTGCTTTTGGTGTTCCAGCAGGGAAGCTTCTGGGTTTCATCGTCAGTAGAAGGGGTATCGAGCTGGATCCGTCCAAGATCAAAGCCATCAAAGAATTGCCGCCGCAAAAAAGCAAGAAAGAGGTTATGAGTTTCCTGGGAAGGCTCAATTACATCAGCTGGTTTATAGCACAGTCCACTGTCATCTGTGAGCCAATCATCAAGTTACTAAAGAAAGACGCAGTAATCGAGTGGACAGAGGGATGCCAAAAAGCATTTGATCGAATAAAGGAGTACTTGTCTTGCCCGCCTGTGCTAGTTCCACCCGAGCCTGGGCGATCTTTGATCTTGTACCTATCCGTAGTAGATTTGGCCTTCGGTTGTGTATTGGGACAACATGATTCGACCGGAAGAAAGGAGCAAGCAATTTACTACCTAAGCAAGAAGTTTACTCCTTACGAGGCCAAGTACACATTGTTGGAACGCACGTGCTGTGCGCTGACCTGGATAGCACAGAAGTTGAGACACTACTTGACATATTACTCAACGTTGTTGATATCAAGGATGGACACTCTCAAAAACATCTTCTAAAAACCAATGCCTACTGGGAAGCTGGCTAAATGGAAAATGCTGCTCAGTGAATTTGACATCACTTTTGTCACCCAAAAGGCGGTGAAAGCTCAAGCCTTGGCTGATCATATGGCCGAGAATTCGGTGGGAGATGACTATGAACCCTTGCACACCTATTTCCCTGACGAGGAAGTTATGTTCGTAGGGGAAGATATCACCGAAGAGTATGATGGCTGGAGGCTATTCTTCGATGGAGTGGTAAATTTAAAAGGAGTCAGCATGTGAGCGGTATTAGTTTTCGAGACTACATGTTGCTCCCAAATGCACATGCAAGTATACGTGGTCGACAAGTAATAAAGTGATAAATCGAGTATCGTTCCCACGAGGACTATTGTGTCAGACTGAATCCTAGCAAACAATTTCGTAAAAACTATTCAGGGATCTTTTTCCAATGATCGAGATTTTTACTAACTAAATGAAACAATTAAAAGCAAGTAACTGAAGTCAAGTAAAAGAACAAATTCTAGGTTGTTATCAATAAAAGAAAACAGTCTAGGGTCAGAGCTACGAACAATCCAGTTGAGTTTTCCAGTTGATTCTACTTCTTGATTTCTTAGATTGCTAACTAACAGGTTAATTATATTCGTGAAAACCTGTCGATTCTTCACGATTCTATGCAAGCTACTCTAACGCCTATATTTCTGTGGAATTAAATCACATGCATGCATTAAAGAACTCTGTATTTAGTTAAGCCAGGTGAATAGGTATATGTCTATCCTACCTGCAAATCGATTCCCTGATGCCCAGGTTCACAATCAAGCCCTATTCTTTCTTATGTGCGTTTACAAGTTCCCTCTGTCGAGTTCAACTTGTAAACCGTAGATAGTGTTCAATTATCAGGCCTCAATAACCAAACAATTAGGCTCAACAAAGAATAAACAATCTGTAGAGGTAAATTAATAGGTAGAAATCAACTTTCAAACGTCAACCTTCATGTATTTACTCTAAGCCTAGAATGAACAAACTATAGAATTAAAGAGAAGAATAAGAGAAAGAGAGAAAGAACTTGTTTAGAAGACATCTAGGGCTCCTCCCCTCTTCTCCAAAACTGACCTCCCCAGAAATAACGAAATAAATGAGGTTTTATAGTGTTTACAAAGTGCTAGGATAAGTTAAACCAAAGCCTAATCTAGTTGGGAAAACTTGTATTTCGTCAGCCTCAAAGCTTTCGTGGAAACCACGCTTCCACTATAGCTTCCAACTCTTCAGGGCTTTCGCTGAAGCTTTGCTCCCAGTATAGCTTCCAACTCTTCAGGGCTTTCTTGGAAGCCTTGCTTCCACCATAGCTTCCAATGCGTCCATTAACTCTAATTTGCTTGTTCTTGCCTCGAATTCATCCGCACCATTCCTAAAATCACAAATACGATAAGTGAGCAGAAGAAACACAATTATCACATGTAACGGGCGCATAAAGTACTAAAATGTGAGAAGATATTAAGGTAAAATAGGCAAATATCGCCAAACATCACCGCCCCACACTTAGACCTTTGCTCGTCCTCGAGCAATCATCAAAAACTAATTTCCCAACTAGATCCTAACACTTAATAGAACAGGTCTACCTATGATTATGGTTGATACCGACCATTAGACAAGTGCATATACATACCATGTGACCCTCAACACGCCAAAAATTCACCAAAATTTCAAAACACTAGAACAACCAACTCAAGACATCTCAATCTCAAAAACCGACTCAATAAAACAAAGCTTTTACAAAATCACACTTTTTCACTCAACAAAGAAGCCAATAACTTCACCTATCTCGCGCAAACCATGTGCCCTCACCAAAAGTAATCAAGAGAGCGTCCCAAATATCACACAAGGAATATATTTCAAGAATAAATAAGGGACATAATATAGGAAGAATTCACTCGCTCTCAAAAAGAAATTCGTGTGCCACACACAACGTACCATAGGCTTGCCCGTAGTGTAGGACTCCACTAATGTAAGCTCACTCTAATCGGGATTAACTAGGACTTTACGGGTTGTAATATTGGCTAAAGGACGGGTAGGATAAATATGGATAAAATAGTGACTACTTCCCTAAGCACTTTAATACATCACTTTCAATTTTTTTATTTTCACACTTCTTCTCAAATCCAACCAAGCAACCACCCAAACATACACAAGAAATTCCCTCTCAACTTTAAGCAATTTGCAACTTTACTTTTGCACAACACTAGCAAGGATTGAGACTTTTTTTTTTCTTTCAATTTCATCTCTATTTTTTTTCTTTTCAATATTTTTCTCAACCTTGCCAATGATTCTCTCTTTTTTTTTCTCAAAATGCACCATATTGTTTTCTTTCATCGGTTCCACTCAAAAGCTACCCAATTACTCCAACCACAACTCCACAAACAATCAAATATTTTTCAATTAAAGTGCTTTAAGGAGTAAGGGTTCAAAAAGGAGATAATTAAGAATAAATGGGGCAAGGCTTGAAATTTGGGTGCCAACAAAAAGGTCAATAGGCTCAAAAGGGTTTAAGAAGGATAATATTCAAGGGTAGGCTAATCAAGGCTAGAAAGGCTTATCAATGAAACGCCTGTATCATCTCCTGACTAGAGCATACTTAGGATTTCACTTTGAACACACACGGGGCAAGTTCTAGACATCAATATGCAGCTCGGAACATAAGAAAGGATACCTCACATCACACATGGCACATAGTTCACTAAAGACGGTTTTATTCCAACTCTCGGTTTAAGCAAACAAGATGCGACTTTAGAAATTTAAGCACTAAGGCACAATAGTTCACAAAAGAGTCAAGTAATTGAACCTAAGTGTCTCAAGAAGGTCATTCAATTTTTTTTTAGGCATGCATCACAATTTTTAAACCAAAAGGGATTTACAAATAGCACATGCTCAAGTCTAAATTCACCGGGATCAAACAAACCAAAGGCACCTAGCATTCTATCAATTTTCCTAAACTATTCTACTAACTACTACTACTACTACTAAACTACTCCTAAAAAGAAAAATTTACCCGGTTCAAAGGTCTACCCGTGGAAAAGAACCGAGGCCATAAGAAAAACCACGGGGCGGATGACTGTACCACTAACTAAAACTAAAAATAAAATCTTTTTGGAATTTTTCATTAGTTCCCTAGTTTTTTTTCATTTTTTTTATATTAAAGCAAGAAACAAATAAAAATAAAGTCAAGTGACAAAAAATAAAAATTGCTAAAATTAAATACCTAAAGGTACAATCATCCATAACCTCAAAAAGAACGGAAGTTTCCCCACCCCACACTTAAAATCAAGCAATGTCCTCAGTGCGACAAAAAGAAAGTGCGAGAGTTAAGGAACTTCCCTGAAGGCCAAACGGCCTAGCCTTTGGCGCTAGCAGTGGCACCATCTCCATTACGAATCCACCAAGCGTCCGTAGAATACGGGGTACTCAGACTCCCCCAAACATGTCATCATTTTAAGGCATTAAGGGGTGCAACACCCCACACTTGAGCTCGAGATACCTAAGCCTGCAAAACATGTAGTATACATGCGAAACTGGGGCGTCGTAACGACCCCACAATTAATCCTAACTATACTACAATGGAAATAAAACTAACTATCTAATCTAAACTAACTACGAGATATCATATCGGATAGCAGGACATAAGAGAAAGCACAACTTAACACTTATAATGCACGACCTTTCTTATGACATTTATTTAACCATGTTCAAATTACGTTTCAGCCAAAAGTCATCAATTTTAATCCCATGGATCATCATAATGTTCAAAGTATGCCTATATACCATTTTGCTACTCAAGGATTCGCAAAAATTGGACTTTTGTTCATTGCGGCATTTTATCAAACATGTTGCGTGCATCAGTTTTAACCTTCCGTTTCATAAGTATTTAAAGAGAAAGAACACTCCTAAATTTTTATGGGAGATCGCTCACAGAGTCCAGTGTAAACTAACAATGATTCACAATTTCAACACAGATCAAACAGTGCCCAGCTGCGATTAACGACTAGAACTAAGGGGCGAAGGATATGGGACTGTTGCAGTGTAGCAGCAGTAGCAAAACTAAGAGAGAGAAATGGAACTTACCTGCACCAGTTGTGAATCAATGAAGGAAATCGTTTACTTACTGCCTGAGTTCGTGTTCTCTGTTTTATTTTTTTTCTCTTGTTTGTGTTTAAACCAACGGGGAAAGGGAGAGGGAATGATGTGTCACTTGACTTTAAAATCACGCGGGTCAACCCGTAAAATCATTGAACTAACTTGGGAGTGGTGGCTGAAGCGACGCCTTGAGATCGCTGTGAGAATTTGGACCTCACTGCTTCACTCAAAGCGGCAGTGGGAGCGACGCCTTGCAGTTTTTTTTTGATCAGTTTCGCAGCAAAGTTTTAAAGCTGCTGTTGAGGCGACGCCTTGAACTGAATTTTGCAGCTGGAAGCGCTGAGGAAGGCGATGCCCTGCGATCGCCTTGAGCTGTTAGAAGCTCACTGTTTTTACAGCGCAATACTGAAAGCGTCGCGTTGAGCTGCTGCTGGTCAACTTTTGGAAGCCAAAAAAAAATCGTCTAAGTACAAAACTCGGAAGCCATATTGGAGGCGACGCCTCTGTGACAGCTTCAAACAGGTCTGAGGTAGTTTATTGTATGGAGCTATTTGCGATGCGACGCTCTGACTATCACTTCCACCAAAACTTTTAACAATTCCCGAGCTGCAATACGCACAGCGACGCCTTGATATCGCTTCACAGGTTTGGAGCTTTCTGGTTAACACTAAGCGATGCAGGGAGCGACGCCCCCAGCTGTTTTAACGCATCTTCTCATCCAAAGTATTTCTTAAGTGAGCAGAACTCGAAGCCAAACCAGATGCGACGCTCCAGAGATCGCTTCAGACAAGGCTGGAGCTTCTCTTTTGAGCCAGCGATACTGTGAACAGGTGATGCTGGAAGTGCTGCTTTGAACTGCTTCAACTCAGATTATGGATTAATAAAATTTTCCAAGTATCACATGACATGAAGCCATTACGGAGGCGACGCCTCAGTGACAGCCTCGACGGGTTTGTAGCGTCTGTTTTCGGCTAAGCTGTGATGGAGGCAACGCCACAGCAAATGCTGCACATATTCTGTAGCTTTCAACAATTTTTCTGGACTAAAGATGCCTGAGGTGATGCTGGAAGAGTCTCCATTGAATTACTAATTTTTTTCTCAGTTCAATATCTTTTTCAAGTGTGGCAGGTTTTTGAAAACCATGCTACAAGTATTGTATCCTGTATGGCTTCATTCTTTCTTCAACAATTTCATCTCAATTATCCCGCAACTGATGTTAAGTCCCCGACTCGACTTCCAAACTTCCCGAGTACTACAAAAAAAACAAAAGGAAAAGATACGTAATACTACATAAATAAAACCAACTAAGACAATAAAAATTGGGTTGCCTCCCAACCAGCGCTTGATTTAACGTCGCAGCACGACGATACCAACTTGACCACTTTTTCCTCCACCTCGAACTTATGAATTGAATCCCCAACTTTGCCTCTAGCTTACGATTATGATCTCGGGGTGGTAAAAATACAAAAGGACCAAGTAACCAATGTCGCATTTTACACTTCTTAGCCTTTAAATGAGGGATGTCATTTTGTCTCCTCGACATCACAAGTTTTAAAATATAGGCACCTTGTTCCTCCTCCTTTGATTTCTTCATAGGCTCGGGTGGCTCAATTTTCATGTCACCATCCAAACACAATGTGGAAAAATGATTGGAATAAGGTCGAATGCGCTTCAATTCTAAAATTCCATTACTTTTGACACCCTCAATTGCACAAACACTAGAGTTCTCAAATGCAATTTTTTCTATTTCCTCACTTGACTCTAATGTAATTTTTTCAACCTTGGCATCATCAACTAATATTGGGTCGAATGGTAGGAATTACACTTTTTGCTCCTCAAATTGGCTTCTAAGCTCTTGTATCTCAAATCTACTATCCACGACAACTGATAATTGGGCATTAGACACCTCAACCATATCAGTCGAATTCGCCTCCAAGTCGTGAATAGTCAAGCCAAATTCATCGATCTCTTGTCTGAGAACAACCCTTTCTTCCATAAATTGTCTCGTCATATTTGTAAGTTCACTTCTGAAATCCCCATATGCCTCTAAAAGGTTAGCCTGCTCCGTTAGCCAAGTTTGGCTAACAACCTGCACTTCATCGCTCCTGTCAGACTCGTAAACATTATTAGAATCGTCACACACACTGATAGTGAAACGACCTCGGTCAGTCGTTTCAGAAGTTAGGACTCCGATTGGCGTGCCAATAATTTTAAAATATTCATAATGTCCATTAGGACCTGTCTGTAAAATTTGAGCTAAATCAGACCTCGTTTGGTAGACATCGGAAGAAGATTTCAGTTTATATTAGCAATAAATATTAAAAAGAGATTTTCGAGCTCGGTTTTTGCCGAATGAGCTCTGATTTTAAATCTGAAAGCGCCGTTGGGTTCATATGATTATTTATGACCTTTGTGAACTTTCGAAAGTGAATTTCGATGTTGTTCGGCTAGTTTCCGCTAAAATGCCGAAAGTTAAATAATTTGACTTCTTTTCCATTTAAATTCGCATCTTGAGTTTCAGGAGTCCAATTTGAGATCCGCCTTCGCGAGTATGTTACATATATTTTGTATAACTGGTATGCAAAAGTTGGAATTATTTCGAATATTGTAGGGTACCGTTTTAATTTTTATCGTGAAAAGAAAAGAAAAGAAAAAAATAAAAAAAAGAAAAACGACAAAAAGGAAACAAACAAAGAATGGAGTCGGCTGATGAGCTTAAAGCTCATTTATAAGTTCTAAAGTGAGAGCAAAAACAGAGGATTAACTTTACGAGAAACAGACATATAAAATAGGAAATACGCAGTGGAAAAATGCCAGAAAAATAAGAAAAGGGGCCGGGAAAAAGTAGAATTTTCACCCTGAAACATTCAGGTATTGATCCTAATATATTATTTGAGTTTATTACGTGTGTTTAAATATATTTTAACGGTAAAACTTAGAATATTAGACATCGTTTTAACAAGTTCAATTAATAGTTTGAAGGGTCAAATGGACCCTGATAATGAAATTGATTATATATTCGTACTCAGTGAGTTATGTGCAACATATAAATGTAAATTATTTGGGGTTTGGTTACGTGACTTTAAACCCTGTATATAGGCCTGGCCTGCGTATTGCGTATGCGAATAGGGTATCAGGTTCCTACCTGGATTGCCCTAAAATGTGAGGAATGAAGCCTTTAGCCTAATGTGACATATTTTTCTACTTATTGAACACAGTGGGATCGTTTGGCAATGAATTCAAAGAATAAAGCGGTTGTTGGGTAGCATTGTTAACTTCGGAACGAGGTAAGTGTTTATATCCATTTCTTTGGAGGCACCTGGCCTCGTGGATTTTCTACCACGTGTTCCTTACGTGTGTAGCTGCCGATAGGCGTACTCATTACGCCTTAGCTTTGGATTTACATTCTATATTATAGGTTATGTCCTGTTGTTGGTATTGCATTGGGAATCTGAGCATTGTACCCTGGCTGTGAGTTGACATATACTTCCCGGCTGTCGATGAGAGTCCCGCGCCGGTGAAGGGTTATCATTGCATCATATTGAGGGTAGGAGGATTCCGCCCTCGGAGCAGGAGGATTCCGCTCCATTGCATCATATTGAGGGTAGGAGGATTCCGCCCTCGGAGCAGGAGGATTCCGCTCCATTGCATCCATTGCATCATATTGAGGGTAGGAGGATTCCGCCCTCGGAGCAGGAGGATTCCGCTCCATTGCATCATATTGAGGGTAGGAGGATTCCGCCCTCGGAGCAGGAGGATTCCGCTCCATTGCATCCATTGCATCATATTGAGGGTAGGAGGATTCCGCCCTCGGAGCAGGAGGATTCCGCTCCATTGTATCATATTGAGGGTAGGAGGATTCCGCCCTCGGAGCAGGAGGATTCCGCTCCATCTATTTGGAACATATGACACCATTGCATCATACTGCATTCATCCCATTTCATTGCATCGCGTGCTGACTATTGTGTGACTATCATGCTGTGTTTTTTGTATGCGGTATGTATACCGTATTGTGGACATATTTAAGTTTGCCTATATATTTCTGGCTTGTATTTTGAGTTGCGGGGATCGAGTTGTACGCCGCAACGGTATAAATATATGGATCGGGTTGCACGCCGCGACAGGATGAATATATGGATCGGGTTGCACGCCGCAACAGGAAGTATTTCTGATTGTTGATATGTTCGGGATACCTATATGTTCTAGCTATCTTACGTTCCTGGTTTTAATGAGTTTGTGATTCCATACGTGTTTCTAGTTATTATCTGGCTCTGCCTTTTCATAATTTAAATAAGAGGAATTTTATTTATCTATTTCTTTTCTCCCTGGCTAGCTATCCTATTCTTTGAGGTGGCTAGTCTGCCCTACTTATTGAGTCCTTTTGACTCACCCTTGTTTGTTGCTTGTTTCTTGTCTATCTATTTCGTTTCGGCAGGTTCGCTCCAGGATTGAGTTGGCCACGTTGTGAAGGAGCGGAGACGACCTCAGCTGTCAGGGTGAGCCAGCTTTTATTCCGGATGGCCACCAGTTTATTGGTTATTATTTCAGCTGTATTTCGCTCCCTTCAGGAGGTATTTGTCTTCTTTTGTACTCTTAGATGTCTAGTCTGGATAGCCCTAAACCTAGCATGTTGGGTAGTCAGCTGTAATTTCTTTTGTACAGCTTAGGGGTATCAGTACGTCTGTGTTTTTATTTTAAGTTTTGTCCTTATTTGTAAATTGTTATATTTATTTTTCTGATTTAATTGGTAAGGGTTCGCCCGACGGGTCTAGGGGAAGATGTCGGGTGCCCGCACGGCCTAATCGGATTTCGGGTCGTGTCAGTTGGTATCAGAGCCCACTTTAGAGTCTATCCAGACTAAGACAGTGTCTAGTAGAGTCTCGCTGATGGGTACGTAGACGTCCGTACTTATCTACGAGAGGCTATGATGGCATTTAGGAAGTTTCACTTCCTTCTTTTCTGATCGTGCGTCGGTCTAGGATGCAAAAGTATTTTCATTAATTCCTTCGTGGTAATTGTGAACCCTCGTGCGACAAATCAGCAAACGGTATGAGTTCAAGACGAAGCAGTCTAGCGTGGAGCTAGCACTGACGAATCCCCAAGTGTTTTTGATCGTGCTAACGATCTAGTTATGGAGGTCCCAGTTGTACGAGCTCCCGATGGGCAAGGGAGCAGGGCCTTGTAGTTCCCTTGGCTCTCTACGATGCTTTACGAGAATCTTGGCGACGCAGATACGTAAGAACCTATTATTCGCTGGGCAGCCTATCAGGTTGCCGTATGTGCAGACGTTCGGTCTCAGGGAGCTCCTATTCCGGTTCTTAATATTGCCGCAGTAAAATATGTTCCGGAGGCAGCATGTGTTTTGCCTCCAGTTATTCTGGCTGGTTAGTTAGCCTGAGTAATGGTTCAGTCCGAGTATCCAAAAAGGCTGTATTATTTTACCTAATTGAACCTTCCGATATTCTTAAGCCACACATCTGATAGTCCCTGCGTAAATTTTTAAAATAAAATAATGCCAGCGTATCCTTCAGGCTTTTGATTATATCAAGCGGTATGGTGTTGATTATTCTGCTTTCCAGTTTCAGGGGTCCAGTCTTGAACTGGTGGGCCGCTCTCTTATTAGCTAACTTGGTTCGGTTTTTCTTCTAGATTCGTGGAAAAAAAAAAATTTCCTTTCGAGTAGCGAGCAAGATGAAAAATGTTACCAGTTTGAGTGGATTGGACAGGGTAGCCTATCGGTTAATCTATTGGTGTTTCAGAATGTGAGATTGAATTCTATAGAATGGCTGAATATGCATTAGAACTAGTCCATGAGCCTTTCGAAAGATCCAAAGACTTATTGATGACCTTTCATGTTCCTTGAGATCCCAGATGGCTCGAGAGATTGAGGTCGGGATTTCATTTGATGTTGTTGTTGATATTGCTCGAAGGTTCGAGGCATACCATAAGTTAGAGCGGGAAGAGTTAGAGCGGGAAAGTAAGAGATCCCACGGCCCTGGTGGGTAACCATAGTACCTCATTTGGAGGTAAAAGTTTTGATTATTTTTGGAAGTCACCTTCCAGGTTATCTCAGCTTGTAGAGCGTGATTCTCAGAGTGCGCGAGTAGTTCATCAAGATTAGACCCAGTTTTTCTCTTTATAGCTATCGACAATATGTCCAGCTTCCATTTTCAATGAAAATCTGTTATCACTGTCATGAGTCTGGTTATCCTTTGAGGAGTTTTTCCTTACTCCAACAAGTAGACAATTGTCCTTCTTCTTGCCCTCAGGCACCTGCACAGTCGCAGGGAATTTCATTTAGATCTTAATCAGCCAGATATATGCCACCATCCGATAGAGGTCGAGAGTGTGTTGGCAGTGGTTCTCCAGAAAGTGATTGTCAGGGTAGTGGCTCGACTCAGCTGCAGAGGCAGTTCTATGAACTGCTAGTCTGGCAGGATGCTGAGGCATCCGATGTAATAGACCCGTGTGTTTCTTCTTCCCTTATCTGTAAGTAAGATTTATCTTTTCGATCGATCTGGAAATGGTGTGTCTTATCATGTTTCGACGGTTTCCTTGGATATTGTCGTAATTAAGAATCGATTGCGGTAGAGGGGTGAGTTTCTGATACGATTTATTCCTGACATTTATGAGACCCTACTAGTTTATCTGATCTAAATATGAGAGATTTGATGGTGAGTATTGCTATCGCCTGCTTGGCATCCTGTTATGCCACCTTGTGTTATTATGTCAAGTCATTTTACCTCTCTCCTCGGAAATCAGTGTTGGTAGAATGATGGGATTCTTATTCGTCACCATCAGAAAGTGTCGTTGTTTCTTCCGGTGTAAAGTGGCTGGTAAGTAATGCTCGATCTATGTGTCTCCTCTTGGTTCGAGATTCTAGTAGAGTCATTCTATGAGCTTGTCTTAGTTATAAAAGGGTATTTTGGTAAATTGTCAGAGTTTCCTTCTTATTGGGAGGTTAAATTGGTATGGATGTTTTTCCATAAAGTTTATTTAATGTCTAATTCTTCAATTGCGATTCTTTGGCTAGCCTGACTCGGAAGTAGTCTAGCTTTGGTAGCCAAGCAAATAAGAAGATGAACTTCCTGAGGCTCTAATTATTTCTATCCTCGATCCATTTTCGTTTCTTCTTCGTCCGGCACTAGTGAGCTTGGGCGATTGGTAGCCGCTTGTGACGTTCCCTGTGTTGAGCCAGAGTATGTGTTATTGTGGCCGGGTAAGCATATTATTGTTTTGGAAGTATATTATTGTTTTGGTCCAGTTTTCTCATCTTGTTATCCGTTTAACATGCTTATGTCATCAATTTATCTGGGTATCCATTCCCATGTATAGTATAGTGCTGGTTCTGTTTTTGCGGATTATCCAGTTTCAGGGGAAACTCTGCCGAAATTTTTATATAGAAGTACCATCCATCGGGCGGTGGTGTTTACGGCAAAGGTATGGAGTTGTGAACTCAGGAGTTGCAGCTAGTTGGCAACTCGAAAGGGTAGTTTGGTAGTTTAGGTCTGCCTACGTTCAGCTTTTAGCTAGGTCTTCTTTAATCCAGCAGGTTGTGCGAGGATGACTATTTCTATTCAAATTAGTTGTATGAGTTTATGCTTTAAGTGGAGGAATCTTCCTCCAATTGATACAAAATCATAATATTAAATCTCTAAGGCGTTGCTGAAGCGTAAGTTAATTCTTAGTTCCATCGACCTGTTCTATATCGAAAGGTATATCGATGAGGTGATTTGTCGGCAGAATCATATTAATCCATCCAGAGTTTCGTGTATCTTTATTTCGAAAATATAAGAACTCTCCTCTCGTGATCGAGGAAGGATCAGCTTAGTCAGAATAAGCTGGGCAACGATGTGAGGATATTATCGAGATATATTTTATTCCAAGAGTTCGATGTGCGTGTTATAACTCTGATTCAGTAATTATGAGATAATATCCGTGGAGTAGTTTATGAAGGTTGTGCAAGTTCTCTTGTTATCTGCGTAAATCTTGCTTTAGATTTAGGCTCGTTCGAGGACGAACGAGAGTTTAAGTGGAGGAGAATGAAACGACCTCGGTCAGTCGTTTCAGAAGTTAGGACTCCGATTGGCGTGCCAATAATTTTAAAATATTCATAATGTCCATTAGGACCTGTCTGTAAAATTTGAGCTAAATCAGACCTCGTTTGGTAGACATCGGAAGAAGATTTCAGTTTATATTAGCAATAAATATTAAAAAGAGATTTTCGAGCTCGGTTTTTGCCGAATGAGCTCTGATTTTAAATCTGAAAGCGCCGTTGGGTTCATATGATTATTTATGACCTTTGTGAACTTTCGAAAGTGAATTTCGATGTTGTTCGGCTAGTTTCCGCTAAAATGCCGAAAGTTAAATAATTTGACTTCTTTTCCATTTAAATTCGCATCTTGAGTTTCAGGAGTCCAATTTGAGATCCGCCTTCGCGAGTATGTTACATATATTTTGTATAACTGGTATGCAAAAGTTGGAATTATTTCGAATATTGTAGGGTACCGTTTTAATTTTTATCGTGAAAAGAAAAGAAAAGAAAAAAATAAAAAAAAGAAAAACGACAAAAAGGAAACAAACAAAGAATGGAGTCGGCTGATGAGCTTAAAGCTCATTTATAAGTTCTAAAGTGAGAGCAAAAATAGAGGATTAACTTTACGAGAAACAGACATATAAAATAGGAAATACGCAGTGGAAAAATGCCAGAAAAATAAGAAAAGGGGCCGGGAAAAAGTAGAATTTTCACCCTGAAACATTCAGGTATTGATCCTAATATATTATTTGAGTTTATTACGTGTGTTTAAATATATTTTAACGGTAAAACTTAGAATATTAGACATCGTTTTAACAAGTTCAATTAATAGTTTGAAGGGTCAAATGGACCCTGATAATGAAATTGATTATATATTCGTACTCAGTGAGTTATGTGCAACATATAAATGTAAATTATTTGGGGTTTGGTTACGTGACTTTAAACCCTGTATATAGGCCTGGCCTGCGTATTGCGTATGCGAATAGGGTATCAGGTTCCTACCTGGATTGCCCTAAAATGTGAGGAATGAAGCCTTTAGCCTAATGTGACATATTTTTCTACTTATTGAACACAGTGGGATCGTTTGGCAATGAATTCAAAGAATAAAGCGGTTGTTGGGTAGCATTGTTAACTTCGGAACGAGGTAAGTGTTTATATCCATTTCTTTGGAGGCACCTGGCCTCGTGGATTTTCTACCACGTGTTCCTTACGTGTGTAGCTGCCGATAGGCGTACTCATTACGCCTTAGCTTTGGATTTACATTCTATATTATAGGTTATGTCCTGTTGTTGGTATTGCATTGGGAATCTGAGCATTGTACCCTGGCTGTGAGTTGACATATACTTCCCGGCTGTCGATGAGAGTCCCGCGCCGGTGAAGGGTTATCATTGCATCATATTGAGGGTAGGAGGATTCCGCCCTCGGAGCAGGAGGATTCCGCTCCATTGCATCATATTGAGGGTAGGAGGATTCCGCCCTCGGAGCAGGAGGATTCCGCTCCATTGCATCCATTGCATCATATTGAGGGTAGGAGGATTCCGCCCTCGGAGCAGGAGGATTCCGCTCCATTGCATCATATTGAGGGTAGGAGGATTCCGCCCTCGGAGCAGGAGGATTCCGCTCCATTGCATCCATTGCATCATATTGAGGGTAGGAGGATTCCGCCCTCGGAGCAGGAGGATTCCGCTCCATTGTATCATATTGAGGGTAGGAGGATTCCGCCCTCGGAGCAGGAGGATTCCGCTCCATCTATTTGGAACATATGACACCATTGCATCATACTGCATTCATCCCATTTCATTGCATCGCGTGCTGACTATTGTGTGACTATCATGCTGTGTTTTTTGTATGCGGTATGTATACCGTATTGTGGACATATTTAAGTTTGCCTATATATTTCTGGCTTGTATTTTGAGTTGCGGGGATCGAGTTGTACGCCGCAACGGTATAAATATATGGATCGGGTTGCACGCCGCGACAGGATGAATATATGGATCGGGTTGCACGCCGCAACAGGAAGTATTTCTGATTGTTGATATGTTCGGGATACCTATATGTTCTAGCTATCTTACGTTCCTGGTTTTAATGAGTTTGTGATTCCATACGTGTTTCTAGTTATTATCTGGCTCTGCCTTTTCATAATTTAAATAAGAGGAATTTTATTTATCTATTTCTTTTCTCCCTGGCTAGCTATCCTATTCTTTGAGGTGGCTAGTCTGCCCCACTTATTGAGTCCTTTTGACTCACCCTTGTTTGTTGCTTGTTTCTTGTCTATCTATTTCGTTTCGGCAGGTTCGCTCCAGGATTGAGTTGGCCACGTTGTGAAGGAGCGGAGACGACCTCAGCTGTCAGGGTGAGCCAGCTTTTATTCCGGATGGCCACCAGTTTATTGGTTATTATTTCAGCTGTATTTCGCTCCCTTCAGGAGGTATTTGTCTTCTTTTGTACTCTTAGATGTCTAGTCTGGATAGCCCTAAACCTAGCATGTTGGGTAGTCAGCTGTAATTTCTTTTGTACAGCTTAGGGGTATCAGTACGTCTGTGTTTTTATTTTAAGTTTTGTCCTTATTTGTAAATTGTTATATTTATTTTTCTGATTTAATTGGTAAGGGTTCGCCCGACGGGTCTAGGGGAAGATGTCGGGTGCCCGCACGGCCTAATCGGATTTCGGGTCGTGTCAGATAGAGGAAGAAGTATGACACTTGGGACAACTATTCCACATACCACAACACAATTTGCAGAAGTTCCAGTCAAAGATCGTGGAAAATTCACATAACCAGTCCCGCAGGGTCGAAAGACTCGGACAGTTTTGCCAAAAGTGATGTTCTCCACAAAGTAGACAAGAATCAGTAAAATAGGAGCAACCATCATTCGACCAATTTTTATTCAAAGATGCCATGATAACAAGTAATACAATAATAAACTAAACAATAATTAAACCTGAATAGAAAATAATAAATCGTTCAAAACAAACAGTCAATTATTTAGTCCCCGGCAACGGCGCCAAAAACTTGTTGCTCCCAAATGCACACGCAAGTATACGTGGTCGACAAGTAATAAAGTGATAATTCGCGTATCGTTCCCACGAGGACTACTGTGTCAGACTGAATCCTAGAAAACAATTTCGTAAAAACTATTCAGGGATCTTTTTCCAATGATTGAGATTTTTACTAACTAAATGAAATAATTAAATGCAAGTAACTGAAGTCAAGTAATATAACAAATTCTAGGTTGTTATCAATAAAAGAGAACGGTCCAGGGTCAGAGCTACGAACAATCCAGTTGATTTTTCCAGTTGATTCTACTTCTTGATTTCCTAGATTGCTAACTAACAGGTTAATTATATTCGTGAAAACCTGTTGATTCTTCACGAGTCTATGCAAGCAACTCTAACGCCTATATTTCTATGGAATTAAATCACATGCATGCATTAAAGAACTCTGAATTTAGTTAAGCCAGGCGAATAGGCATAAGTCTATCCTACCCGCAAATCGATTCCCTGATGCCCAGGTTCACAATCAAGCCCTATTCTTTCTTATGTGCGTTTACAAGTTGAACACAAGTTCCCTCTGTCGAGTTCAACTTGTAAACTGTAGATAGTGTTCAATTATCAGGCCTCAATAACCAAACAATTAGGCTCAAGAAAGAATAAACAATCTGTAGAGGTAAATTAATAGGTAGAAATCAACTTTCAAACGTCAACCTTCATGTATTTACTCTAACCCTAGAACGAACAAACTATAGAATTAAAGAGAAGAATAAGAGAAAGAGAGAAAGAACTTGTTTAGAAGACATCTAGGGCTCCTCCCCTCTTCTCCAAAACTGACCTCCCCAGAAATAACGAAATAAATGAGGTTTTATAGTGTTTACAAAGTGCTAGGATAAGTTAAACCAAAGCCTAATCTAGTTGGGAAAACTTGTATTTCGTCAGCCTCAAAGCTTTCGTGGAAGCCACGCTTCCACTATAGCTTCCAACTCTTCAGGGCTTTCGCTGAAGCCTTGCTCCCAGTATAGCTTCCAACTCTTCAGGGCTTTCTTGGAAGCCTTGCTGCCACCATAGCTTCCAATGCGTCCATTAACTCTAATTTGCTTGTTCTTGCCTCGAATTCAGCCGCACCATTCCTAAAATCACAAATACGATAAGTGAGCACAAGAAACATAATTATCACATATAACGGGCGCATAAAGTACTAAAATGTGAGAAGATATTAAGGTAAAATAGGCAAATATCGCCAAACATCACTAGACAACACTATCATGTCACGACCGAACTGAGGTTTCCTTGCACCAACAACATGGCGGAGTATGAATCTTGCATCTTGGGTCTTAGATTGGCAGTATCATGAACATACAAGAGCTGTTAGCAATCGAGGATTCTGACTTATTGATTCACCATGTCCGAGGAGAGTGGACAACAAAGAACTCCAAGATACTGCCGTACCTAGAGTGTATAAAGGAGCTGAAGCAGAGGTTCACCAAGATAGAGTTCCAGCATGTCCCTAGGCTGCAAAATGAGTTTGCGGATGCTTTGGCTACCATATCTTCCATGATCAAACATCCAGACAAGAACTACATTGACTCAATACCCGCGATAGTGAGTAAGCAACCAGCATACTGTTATCACGTAGAAGAAGAATCAGATGGACAGCCTTGGTTCTACGACATCAGAGGGTTTCTCAAAGATGGCACTTACCCAATGAATGCAACAAATCTTCAAAAGAAGACATTAAGGAGGCTAGCAAATGGCTTCTTTCTGAACGGAGAAGTTTTGTACAAAAGGACACCTGATTTGGGGCTGCTGAGATGTGTGGACGCTAAAGAAGCTGCTAGATTATTTGAAGAGATACACTCTGGGACACGCGGCCCAAATATGCACGGTTTCGTGCTTGCAAAGAAGATTTTGAGAGCCGGCTATTTTTGGATGATAATGGAGCATGATTGCATAAAACACGCAAAGAAATGCCATCAGTGCCAAGTCTACAGAGATATGATTCGAGGGCCTCCCAATGAGTTGAACATCATGGGATCACCGTGGCCTTTTGCCGCCTGGGGAATGGATGTCATAGGACCTATCGAGCCTGCCGCTTCCAATGGACATCATTTCATACTAGTAGCCATTGACTATTTTATCAAATGGGTGGAAGCTGCATCGTACAAGTAAGTAACAAAGAAGGTGGTGTCCGATTTTGTCCGTGATAAGATGATATGTCGGTTTGGCATTCCTGAGTCCATAATCACCGACAATGGGTCCAATCTCAATAGTGACCTATTGAAAGCAACCTGTGAAGCTTTCAAGATCAAGCATCGCAATTCCACCTCATACAGACCTCAAATGAATGGTGTGGTCGAGGCGGCCAATAAGAACATCAAGATGACCAACAATTCAATGCAATGGCACAAGAACCTACCCTGTGCTCTGTAGGGGTACCGCACCACAATGAGAACATCAACGGGGGCTACTCCTTACTTGCTGATGTATGGCACTGAGGCAGTGATACCCGCAGAGGTCGAGATACCATCCTTAAGAATCATTTAAGAAACACAGTTGAAAGACGTTGAATGGATCAAAGGAAGAATGGAGCAATTGGCCCTCATCGACGGCAAGAGACTGAACGCGATATGTCATGGGCAATTATATTAGAGGAGAATGGCCAAGGCATTTAGCAAGAAAGTTCGAGAAAGACTCTTTGAACCTGGGCAATTAGTACTGAAGAAGATATTTCCAAATCAAGGAGAAGCAAAAGGCAAGTCTGCACCAAATTGGCAAGAGCCGTACATGGTTCACCGAGTTCTGAATGGAGGAGCAGTGATATTAGCAGAGATGGACGAAGAAGTTTGGCCAAAACCAATCAACTCAAACGCTGTCAAAACATACTATGTATAAGAGCTTGTACTAGTTAATGGTTTCATTATTCTGCAAAACATTATGTAATCTGAACTACGTCACGACCTGATTCCCCAAGTGGGATATGTAGGCAACCTACTCAAGGTTCGGTCGCATAAATACAAAAATTTCATTTTCCCACAAAGCAAACACTGGGGCAGAATTTTTGAGGAACTCTCAAAAATTCCTAGAGGACAAACATTAGCTGACACTGGGGCAGAAATTTTTGAGGATCTCTCAAAAATTTCAAACACAAACTGTGGCAGAATTTTGAGGTCGCCCTCAAAATTCACTTGTTGGAGTTTGGAACAGCATGAAGAGCGACAACCTTGGCTTTACACAAAGCGACTCGTGACTCAATGGGACAAAATATTTCATTTCATTCTTATTAAAGTTTTCGAAAACATTTGCATTGTTTACTACTTTATGCATATCCCTATCAGCTCGGCCAAGATCCCGGCACTCGTGGACAGCGAGCGCAAAGAAAGCCAAGAATGCACAAACCAAACCACCTCGCACAACTCACCAATCTTTCTTTGGATGCAGGCACAAAAAGATACATAACCGGGCAACACACGACAGATGTGTTTCAGCAAAGGTTTTTCATTTAAATTAGTTGAGGGTACGCAGCCCGAAGCGTCGATTGAGGGTACGCAGCCCGATATCGATATGTCATTTACATTAGCTAAGGGTACACAGCCCGAAGCATCGGTTGAGGGTACACAGCCCGATATCGACTTGTCATTTACGTTAGCTGAGGGTACACAGCCCGAAGTATCGGTTGAGGGTACACAGCCTGATATCGATTTGCATTTACATTAGCTGAGGGTACACAGCCCGAAGCGTCGATTGAGGGTACACAACCCAATATCGATTTGTCATTTAAATTGACTGAGGATACACAACCCGAAGCGTCGATTGAGGGTACACAGCCCGATATCGATTTGTCATTTAAATTAGCTGAGAGTACACAGTCCGAAGCATCGGTTGAGGGCACACAGCGCAATATCGATTTTTTATTTACATTAGCTGAGGGTACACAGCCCGAAGCGTCGGTTGAGGGTACACAACGCAATATCGATTTTTCATTTACATTAGCTGAGGGTACACAGCCCGAAGCATCGGTTGAGGGTACACAACTCGATACCGATTTGTCATTTTAATTCTTTGCGGAGGGTACACAGCCCAATGCACCGATAGAGGGCACACAACCCGACGTCGAATCTAACACTTGACAGCAAAGGACACACGATCATGGCATAGCAGACACAACTATATACGGTAAGAATCCTGGAAAGACAATCCAGCCTGGCGGGAAGGTATGTTTCACATATACATTATGTTGCAGACACATCTTCATTGCAGGATATACCCCTCAAGCAAAGCAAACATTTCAACCTGACGCCCCCACATTCTCTTAAGTCATAGGCACTTCTCTAGAGTCATGACAAAATTGGCCGTACTATCAACGTCTTTGCCTGAAGACTCTCTTTCATCATCCCCGGGCCAAAGAGGGGTTGACACCCAATTTTATCCCTTCTATTTTTAAAATAATAGTTTTCAAATTTCGCACGCAATCGTGCATTTATCCTGGCCCCGTCCAGTCTTTCAAATTATCTTTTCGTAATAGCCTGAAAATCAAGGCCATTTTCAGAAGCACCATCTCGAACCATAGCCGTTTTTACAAGACGTGCGCTTCTATTTTAAATTTCTACAATTACCTTTATTTTTTTAATAAAATTACCCAATTCATTTTAAATCCTAAAATTCATTTTTTATACGCTTCCCTAGCTATTTTATTGCTTTAAATTAATTTCCTAATTTTTCTATGTTTTATACCTGTTTTATACCATTTTTATACCTATTTTATAATTAAATTATGCCTAATATACACTATTTATACACTATATATACATAAATACATATATACATATTACACCTCACATTTTATACACATCACACATATTTTTACACCTCAGCGATTAGGTGGATTAATCTCAGCCGTCCACGTGTGACATCCAACGGCTGAGATCGAATCCTCCACTCATTTCCCTAAACGACCCCTAAAATTTCACCCCTACCCTCATTTCCTCCTCACCTCCCCGATAATCACTCTCTCTCTCTCCCCATTTGGCGAAATGAAGCGTCGCCACTGACGCGACATTTTCTGGTCAAATTGGCAGATGAAAATTGGGGAAAACGGTACCATTGCACTCCTCTTGTCATCCACTACAAAACCTATATACTTTTGATGGTATTTGGACGAGGGCCAAACTTGACCCTCGATTAACTGAGTCACCCCTACCGGGAAATGCCTCCGACGGGGTTTAGGTTATGTTGAACGATGTTATCGCCTAAAAAGGGTAAGAAACTTTTCATGCCGAGTAGATTTGAGACCGGTCGATTTGACCCGATCCAGTGTGAAAATGGGTAATTTTTGTCTTTGTTGACATTTCTGAAACTATGTGATGTTACTCCTAAAATTTCCCTAATTTTTTCTCTGTGTCAACATATTTGTATGCAACTTGACAATTGTTTAGGTAAAATCCATGCGATTAACAATTCTTGCCTTGTTCACTGATTTAAACTAAACGTGGCCTTGAATTCTCGCATGTCTGGTTGAAATACGCACATAATCTGTGCCTTAGGCCTTGTTTTGTTAAATTCCTAAATGTAAAAGGGTTTTGCTCATCCATGTTCCTAGTGTATGTGCTTTTGGTTCTGACAAGATGCATGATTTCTGTGATTAAATGCTTAAAATTGAGATGATAATTTGACTGGCATAATTAAGGGATCCTGTTTGACTTGATTTGAAATTCTTGTTTAATATTTGATTGGAAAATGGTTATAGTGATTGATGAGAACTAATTTAAGAATCTGTGAAATTTGAGAAGATGGACACGATATTTTCGAGCCTAGAATATTCTTTCATTGACTGATTTTGAACCTAGACCTCATTGTGCTCAAGAGATGGGAACTCTAGTGATTTGGGATTTAATTTACCTTAATTTGAGGATTTCTGATTAGTCTAAATATGGGAAGGGTACAAGGCTGATTTTCCTAACTATGGGAAGCAATATTCCCTTACCTTCTTTAATTCCTTTACCCGTTAGAATTAGGACTACCCCTCACACCTATTTAAACTGGTGTTCTTCATCCGATAGTTATAGATACACACAGACACAGTTCCTACACAAAAACAAAAGCTACAGACCATTCTTCTGAAGCTTTACACATATCCTTCTCTAATTCTTTCTGGAAAATAATTGCTCAGTTTGGCTATTTTGGCTCTGTCTATAATTGCTCAGTTTGGCTATTTTGGCTCTGTCTTGCAAGTCCTGATCAACATACACATTGTTTCTTTGTTCTTTTACCATCAAGAGGTACTTTTTCTTTTTCTTGACTACCTACTACATATATTTCTTTAATTGTTTGTGCCTAGATAATCTGTTTGCTCCACCCTAGCTGTGTTTAGTTAAACTGCCTATGCTTGAACATTGCATGCTTAGACTCTGTTTTGTTAGTCCATGTTAATCTTGTCCAGTGAATTAGGGGATCCAATAGGATCATACCAGTTTTTGCTAAGTGCAGGGACATTGGCTGCACCTTATTGATAAAGTTCTCTGCAGTCCCTCTTGATCTGGGCAAAGCCCTGATCCAGGCTTCCTTTTTTCCCTCTATTCCCCTGCTAACCTTGTTTATTGCAGCTTGTTTGGTCTCATACAGACCATGCTATGTTTCATTGATTACAGGAGAACCCTAAAAGTTAAAAGGGGTCAATGTTTAGACCCTCTAAGCTGGCCTTGATAGTGAGGTTCTGGAATTACAAACCTCTGACTGTTATAATGACATCTTTGATCTTTAAGGAATAGGGCACTTTCCTTTGACCATTACCCTCTCCTTGTGCTTTTTTTTCCCCTTAGAAACTGTCCCCAATTTGTATATTTGTTAAGGTTCCCGTTTGTATTCTTTTAAAACAGGGTGCACAGCTATAATGTTGTGCAAATGTGCCATGCAGGGGCCACTCTCTTACTCTTTTCTCCTTATGTGTGGCTGCATCATGTCTCTATTTGCAAGACAGTCCTGAGTATTGCCTGATAACATCAGCTATGTGGAACTAGTTGATTTCAATAGTACATTTAACTCTTAGTCGACTAAAAATTAATACATGACAGGTTTCACACTTAAAATGCATTGAAAACATGACTATTTTACGTCAAATCTGAAATTTTGAATCAAACAGGGGCTATTTGCGTTATAGTTGTCTAAATTGGACTGTTTCTGAAAATTAAGTTCGCCCCTCTTTTGCATAAACAGTCTAGGCCCAAAACTATTTTCAAAAGGAGCCCTTATGTGCATAAAACTGATTTTTGACCACTCTAACGCTCCTATACACTAATCTAATAGTGTATAGGGGCGTATAAAGTATTTGGGGTCACTTATACACTTTATAGGTATTTCTAACGTTATAGCTATTATTTTGTCATATATTTGCATGCTTATACCTATACATATATACTTTACGTGCGACAGCCTTTGTTTGCATTTATGTGCTTATGTGAAACCTATTTTCGAAAATAGCCCCTTCCGCCTATATATTTGCAAAGCTGACCTCTAAAAAAAAGGGCCATTAAAGTTAGGGCTCGACAATTAATGACAAGTCATGCCGGCCCTAAATGGCCAATATTTTATTTTAAAATTAACCCTCATTTGGTTTTGGTACAAAAACTGAAATTTCTTTGCAAAGATGCCTGCTTATGCAAAATTGTTGTACATACTAGAATTACACAAATAAGCTGAAATGGAACACTCTTACATGTCTAAACCATATCTACAATTAGGCGTTTATATTAGAGACCACAAAATGCGACTAGGCTTAAATATAGGTCGTATGTGAAATCTATTTGCATGTGTATGATTTGAATTGCCTAGATATACTGCCCTCTTGAATCAAATGACCTTCCAAGTTAGTATTTATGATAATATTTACCATTTTTATCCCAAAACATAGACTCGGGCGGGAACCACCTTTCGTGGGACTCGGGAGAGTGCCTAATACCTTCTCCCCTGAGTCATTTGGACTTCTTACCCTTTAGATACTCTGGAATAGACTAGTATGACTATTGAACTTGACCATAGATACTTAGGTGGCTTAATACACCTTAGAAAACTATATTAGGTGGCGACTCCAACAATTGAACTCAAACGAGTTACCTAGTCAAATCCGAAACCCGACTCGCTTCGAGTTGAGTCTAAAATCGTGTATGACAGCGGCTCACTCAGCTGAGGTATGTCTCTCTGAATTGAAAGAAAACTTGCATACATACTCACCTGGCAATATGATACTGATAACTGTCACTTTAATTGAGGGTTATGAAAAGGTAAAGTCTGAGAAAGATCAACTATCTGATGTTGTGTTTAATTTAAAAACTAGATGCAAGAACCTTGAAGAAGCAAATACTGAATTTGAAGAAATTAATGCTTCTCTAAAGGGACAGGCTCTTGTATCTAACTTTAAGATATCATAATTTGAACTTGAACTTGAACTTGAACTAAATAAGATGAAGAATGCAAATGGCAAGCAAGTAATCAGTGAGGTTCAAACTTTTCTTGAGAATGAGCGTAAAAGAACAAATGAGATTCTTTGTCAAGAAACTGAAAAAGAACATAGTTCTTAGAGAAAAGGTTGAAAAGACTGATTATGAACTCACCAGATTAACTAAATGGAACAAATCTTTAGAGAAAATGGATTGGGTTCTTGAAAACCAGGTTAAAAGGAAAGAAAGGTCTAGGTTATAGGAAACCACTGCCTCCTTATAATCCCAAAAGCAAATACCTACCTTGCAACATGCTTTGCACCTTCTGTGGTAACACAGGTCACTTGAAAGAAAACTGCAAGAAAATGAGCAAGGCTAAATCTAAAAACAAGAAATTTGCTTTACCTGATTGGGCTAAGAAGGAATTAATTCATCCATTCTCTCATAAAAAGGGACCCAAGCTTGTCTGGATTCCTAAATCTAACCCTTGATTTATTTTGCAGGCTGGAGCGAGAGTGAAAAACTCAAGCTGGATTCTAGATATTGGGTTTTCAAGGCATATGACAGGAGACAGAAGAAATTTTCTCTCACTCGCAGCATTTCAAGGAGGCAGTGTAGCCTTCGGAGGAGGAAAGAGTGGTCAGATTGTTGGCATAGAAAAGGTTGGGAGATCTCCAGATCATGTTATTGAAAATATATATTGTGTTGATGGTCGCAGGCACAATCTACTAAGTATCTCTCAACTCTGTGATAGAGGAAATGAACTTAGCTTCTCATCTGTGGGATGTAGTGTAAAGAACATACAAAGTGGAGAAGTTGTCATGGAAGGAAAAAGAGTGAACAATGTATACAAGGCATCTCTGGGCTCACTTCCTGAGAACAATTTAACCTGTTTGAATGTTCAAGAGAGTGACTCACAACTATGGTACAAAAGATTAGGACATGCTAGTCTTTCACAGCTCAACAAGCTTGTATCGAAGGAACTTGTTCGTGGCTTGCCAACAAAAAAGTTTGAAGACATTAAGATGTGTGATGCCTGTGTTAGGGGAAACACGTGAGATCATCCTTCGAATCAAAGAAAGTTGTAAGTACTTCTAACCCACTTGAGTTGATTCATATGGACCCATGTGGACTGATGAGAGTTAGAAAGCAGACGAGGAAAGAAGTTCGTATTTGTGATAGTTGATGATTACTCAAGATATACATAGACTCTGTTTCTTGCGTCCAAGGATGAATTGTTAGATAGCTTCAAGGAGTGGGCTAGTATTGTGCAGAAAAGATTATATTTGGAGCTTGTGAGCATTAGATCAGACCATGGCATGGAGTTTGAAAATGCTAAGTTCTGTGAATACTGTGCTAAATAAAGTATTGATCATAACTTCTCAACACCAAGAACCCCACAGCAAAATGGAGTTGTAGAGAGGAAGAACAGATCTTTGGAAGATATGACAAGAACCATGCTTATGTCAAGTGGTCTTGCAAGGAACTTCTGGACTGAAGCAGTGAATAAAACATGTCACTTGTTGAACAGGGGTTCCATAAAAGCTATCCTTAAGAAAACTCCTTATAAACTTCTTAGAGGAAGAAAACCAAATATTACTCACTTGAGACCATTTGGATGCAAGTGCTTTGTACACAATAATGGTAAAGAGCCTCTGAGTAAATTTGAAGCAAGAAGTGATGAAGCAATCTTTCTAGGATATTCCACTCAAAGTAAAGCATACAAAGTGTTCAACAAAAGAACTCAGACAGTTGAGGAAAGCATGCATGTGGTGATCGATGAGTCAGACAAAGTAGTAGCCGAAAAGGAAGAAGATGATCAGGCTATAGGTCTTGCACGAGAAGATCCTGCTGAAAGCTTAGAGAATCCAGAAGGAAAGGAAGAGCCAAGTGATGAAGATGGAGAATTGACTTAGGGGGAACAAGGAGTCAATATGTCAGGGGGAATGGCCGATCAGGATGATGAACCAACTGAGGAAGAAGGACCTACTCAAAATGCAGCTACAAGTTCTTCCCAAAAAATACAGCCAAGACCCTGGAAGCATCAAAGCTCACATCCTCTGGAGAATGTGTTATCTGAGTTAGATACTGGGATTATGACTAGGTCTGCCTTGAAGAACTTGTGTGAATTCTTTGCCTTCCTATCCTCTATGGAACCAAATAATGTAAAGGAAGCTCTTGAGGATCCAAACTAGGTAATGGCAATGCAGGAGGAGCTGCATCAATTAAAGAGGAGCAAGGTGTGGCATCTGGTTCCTAGACCTAAGGACAGATCAATCATTGGAACCAAATGGGTGTTCAAAAATAAACTGGATGAATATGGCATAGTTACCAGGAACAAAGCCAGGTTGGTAGTTCATGGTTATAGCCAGGAAGAAGGAATCGATTATGATGAAACCTTTGCACCAGTGGAGAGAATTGAGGCCATAAGAATGTTGATTGCTTTTGCTACCTACATGGAATTCACATTGTAATAGTAGATGTGAAAAGTGCATTCTGGTTATCTAAATGAGGAAGTATATATTATACAGCCTCCTGGGTTTGTAAACAGTGACTTTCCCGATCATGTTTATAAACTGGACAAGGCCCTCTATGGGTTTAAGCAATCACCCAGAGCTTGGTATGAGAGGTTGTCGGGCTTTCAGTTAAAGAATGGGTTCTTAAGGGGAAGAATTGACAACACCTTGTTCCTGAAGAAAAGGGGAAAAGATCTATTGGTGGTACAAGTTTACGTTGATGACATTATTTTTGGTGCAACTAATGAAGAATTATGCGAGGAATTTGCAGACTTGATGGGCAGTGAGTTCGAAATGGGAATGATGGGATAATTTAATTTCTTCTTGGGATTGCAGATCAAACAGACTCCTGAAGGAACAATGATTCATTAACAAAAGTATGTCAATGAGCTGCCAAAGAAGTTTGACATAGAAGGAACTAAGGAAATGACTACTCCTATCGCTCCTGGAACAAAGCTGGATATAGATGAACTCGGTCCTTCCACAAATGAGACTAAGTATAGAGGAATCATTGGGTCCCTTATCTAGCTTACTGTAATTCGTCCTGGTATTGTTTACAGTGTAAGACTCTGTGCATGATTTCAATCTAAACCCGAGGAGTCTCACCTAACTGCTATCAAGAGGATATTGAGATACTTAAAAGGGAACTCAAGACTTATGTCTACGGTACCCCAGGGGTGGTACATTTGAGTTAATTGTTCTTGCAGATATAGATTGTGCAGGGCAACTGGTGGACAGAAAGAGCACTTCAGGAATGGCACATTTCCTTGGTCCTTGTCTGGTTTCTTGGGCTACAAAGAAGCAGAACTCAGTAGCCTTATCCACTACTAAGGCTGAGTATGTTGTTGTTGCATCCTGTTGTTCTCAGCTGTTGTGGATCAAACAACAACTGGAGGACATTGGAATCAAATGTGGAGTTGTGCCTATTTTCTGTGATAATACAAGTGCTGTGAATATTGCCAAGAACCCAGTCCAACATAAGAGAACCAAGCATATTGATATTAGACATCATTTCTTGAGAGATAATGTAAAAAATGGTATAAGAACTATGAATTCATGCAGGACTGAAGACCAAATTTCTGATATCTTCACCAAGGCCTTAAAAAAAGTGCAATTTGAGTGGAATAGGTTGGAGTTGGGGATGACCAAGAGCCTGTTTGGGTTGGCTTAAAAAAAGTAGCTTTTAAGCACTTTTAAGTGTTGGAGCTTATTTTTATAAATAAGCAGTCACGTGTTTGGATGGAAGTGTTGAAACTGAAAAAAAAAAGTTGCTGAAAAGTTTGGTAAAAAAGTACTTTTTAGTGTTAAACGATTAAAATATCTTTAAAATAAACCAAGAAAAAAAGAAAAATATAATCTAGGGCATTTGTTAGTTAAGGTATTATAGAATTAGAAAAAATTATAAGAGAAAAATGGTAAAATACTTGGTCAAACCAAAACAGCTTTTAAGCCAAAAGCCAGAAGTTGGGATTACCCAGCTTATGGCTTTTAGCTTTTTCTGAGCTTAAAAGCCAAGTGCTTTTAATCAGTTTCGCAGAAACCAAACACTCCTTTAAGCTACACCAAACGGGCTACAAAATACATGGATAATCCAGCACCTAATTCCCATGATTTTTGCTAGTAAAGTATTATCATTCTGCTTGTGAATATTGTTTATATAGTACAGTCTAAAATTATACTTTGTAAGTGTCATATCCCACATTTACTTAACTCGGAGCGAGTCAAGACTCGAGTTTGACTGGGTAACTCGTTTGAGTTAAAGATTAGAATCGCTACCTAATATGGATTTCTAAAGTGCATTAGGTCACCTAAAAGTCTAAGGTCGGGTTTTTTATTAACATATTCAATTTCAGAGATTCGAGGGTAAGAAGTCCAAATAACTCGGAGAAGAAGGTGATAGACACTTCCCCAAGTCCCACAAAAAGTGGTTCCCGCCCGAGCAATTAATTTTGGGATGTCTAAACAAGTTATATATGTTATCATATTAACAAAAGTATATACTACTAACTTAAAAAGTCAAATTCACAATCAATTAAGGAATTAAGTCTATTTAGGCAAAATAGTGTATATATATAGGCAGCATGTATATGTAATTGGGCTTTAAAATTAGCAAGAACGGCCTAAGCCCTATGCCTAATCGCACATTTGGCCTCAAATTGGTAAACATCAAGTTAAACACGCCAATTTTGCAAGAAATAGTCCGAATCAGTTTATTAGTGCAATTTTCAGTATCTATTTATAATTTACGGTAATAACCAGTTTTGCAAAAATGTTCAGCTTTGTGAAAATAGCCAGTTTTGGCGAAAATAGTTTGGAATTGGTTAGAAAATGGGTTGAGGTTATTTTCACAATAAAATGTTAGTTATTTAGGATCGGTGTGACTTGACATTAATTGTCGAGCCCTAACCTTAATGGCTATTTTATTTTTGGGATCACTTTTGAAAATATATACGTATGTAGAGGCTGTTTTGAAAAAGGGGATCACGGAACACACAAATGCATATAAGGGCTGTCACATGTAATATACATATGTATAGGTATGCAAAATACATGATAATACTTATCTAAACTTTAAAAAATATATAAGTGTTGGTATCGTTGACCCCAATAATACATACACCCTCATACACTATGAGATTAGTGTACAAGAGCTTAGGAGTTGTCAAATTGATTTAAACACACAAATAGGGTCAGATTTTAAAAAGGTTTTGGGCCCAGCTTAGTTATGCAAAAGAGGGCAGTCTCATTTGTCATACCCGATTTTGTACTCAACTTGAAGCAAGTCGGGTTTCGGATTTGACTGGGTAACTCGTTTGAGTTTAAGTGTTGGAGTCGCCACCTAATATAGTTTTCTAAGGTGTATTAGGCCACCTAAGTGTCTAAGTTCAAGTTTATTACACTAGACTAGTTTTCAACGATTCGAAAGGGTAAGAAGTCCAAATGACTCGGGGAAGAAGGTGTTAGGCACTTCCCCAAGTCCCACGAAAAGTGGTTTCCGTCCGAGTATATATTTTGGGATAAAGTTGTGAATGCTATCATATAATACTAACTTGGAAGGTTAAATTCGTATCTAATTCAAGAAAATAATATGTCTATGCAATTTAATTCAAACATATGCAAATAGGTTTCATACACGACCTATACTTAAGCCTAATCGCATTTTATTGCCTCTAATACAAATGCCTAATCGTAAGTATAGTTAAACATGAAAAGAGTGTTCAATTTCAGCTTACTTGTGCAATTTTAGCACTTAAAACAATCTTGCACAAATAGACGGTTTTACAAACAATTTCAAATTTAGGCCAAAACCAAATGGGTATTGTTTGTAAAATGAAATGATAGTCATTTAGGGTTGGTGTGACTCGTCATTAATCGTCGAGCCCTCACCTTAATGGCTTTTTTGTTTAGGGGTCAATTTTTGAAAATATATAGGCGAAGGGGGCTGTTTTCGAAAATGGATTTCATATAAGCACAGAAATGCAAACAAAGGCTCTCGCACGTAATTATAGATAGGAGCATGCAGATACATGAATAATTGGAAGTGTTTAGGCTTTAGAAAAATTCTTACATATATTCGTATAGTAGAGCCCATTTACTTATACACCCCTATACATTATTAGTTTAGTGTATATGAGCTTTAAGTAGTAAGAATAGTTTTAATACTCATAAGGCCGCATTTCAAAACAGTTCTGGGCCTAGATTATATATGCAAATAGGGGCAGTCTTATCTTTTACACAAACAGTCCAGTTTACACAAATATTACACATTTCAGCCCCTGTTTAAGTGAACTTCTAGACTTAACATTTCAAAAACATGTAGTCGAGTGTTTAGATCTTAAAACCTATAAAGCAGTGTAACGTTCTATGGTTCTACTCACAACATGCAGTTTTAAAAGAATACCAAATGACTTAATTCTACCTAAAACAGGCTATAATAATTTCAAAGAAGTGATGACTTTAAATGATACAACACATAGGAGAAAGGTTAGAAAAAGGCTCCTGGTTAGCCTAAGACATAGCCTAGTAGCTATGTCCCCTGTATTAAGTAGTTTACAAGCAGGGAGTCTTAATCAAATACACAAGCAGGGCAGTTTCTAAAGGGAAAGTAATAGGGAAGGAGTGATGGCCAGATTAGGTCATGTATGTGCACTAAATAGGGCCTATTCAGGCCTGAATGGTCCAGAATAAGAGAAACCTTTATAGGGCACTAAGAAGCCTGCAAATTGAGGCCTGGTTTAGCCCCTAAGGTTGTCCTTATGGACTGTAAGGGAAAGGTTAGCAGGGGAAGGGTAAGGGAAGTATGAATTAAGAGCCTTTAGGTGACTAATCCCAGTCCTGATAATGTCCAGAACATCAAAGCCTCTTACATGAAGCCTCCTGCACTTATGAAGGATGGTATGATCCTTTCAGATCATTCTTGCAACTTTAAACATAGTTAAAGAGAACCAGGGAGTTCATAGAGGCAATATAGGTAATAACAAAGAGCCTGCTCAGCTTAGCAGAGATACTAACAGAGCAAAACATATAAAATAGGTGCAGATATTTAGCAGAGAGGTGCAGATGTTATGTAAAGGGAGGGGTGCAGATATACCTTTAATCAGGGTGAAAGAAATAGAGAGGGAGAAGGATTGATTGCAACAGCTAAGCAGGGTAAGCTTCCAGGAAATAAACACAGAGCAGAGACAGGCCGAACACAAGAACTAGCAGATGATGTTACCAAAAGAAAACCCCTTCCAGTAGTGAAATTAAGAGAGAGAGCACTTTATAGAACAGTTTTCTTAAAAAGGTTTGCATTCAGTTTCTCTCTTTTGTAGCTTTGTGTGTCTGTGTGAATGTTGTCTAGAGTGAAGAATAGTGCTAGTTTAAATAGGTGTGAGGTTTGAGGTTTTAGTTCAAACGGGCAGGAATTAATTAAGGTAAAGGAATATTGCCTCCTAAAACTAAAAGGATTCACCTAGGTAATCTTTCCAAATATATCTCAATCGAAGCCCTAAACTTAAGGCAAATCAAGCCTTCTGATAAGCATAGTCCCTTTTCATAACACATAATCAAGTCTAGGTTCAAAGAACTGTAAAAGAGTATTAGGCTCGAAAATAACATTAACAGATTCACAAAATCAAGTCTAGGTTCAAAGAGAACTGATTAGGATCCTTTAATCAAGTAGAGTTGATGACCATTCAAATTTTGAAAATAAAGCAAGATAAAACATGTATGAACACAAAAAAAAATTCACAATCTGCCCTAGGCTCTAAACTCTCAGGCTAAGCAAGGTTGATCTAAAATACAAGTCATGATTATACTTAACTCAAGCATATGCGACGAGACCAAATCAGTGTTAAAACTCATGAAACAAATCGAGATTAACAATTTCATGAACCTTCACTATGGCTAATCAGTGAACAACAACCAATTATGTCAAGAACCAGAAAAGAATAGGCAAATTTAGGCATGTCATCACGCAAGTTAAAATTTAAGTTCCAAGGTTAGAGGTTACCCATTTTGATGTCGGAGTCGGGTCAAATTGACCCGTCTTAATCGAGTTTGCACGAGGGGTTTCTTACCCCTTTTATAGGTGAAAACACAGTTCAAGATACCATGAACCCCGTCGGAGGTGTTTCCAGGCGAGGGCGACTCAGTCAACAAGGGTCAAGAATTGTCCTCGCCCAAATATTGTCAAAGTATATGGGTTTTGTAGTGGGTGACGAGGGAAGTTCAGTGACACCATTTCCCCCAAATTTGGCCGGCTAAATCGATCGAAAAAATCAATCAACAGCGGAGATGTAGAGAGGGAGAGAGGGATAGTTCAACGGCTGAAAGAGAAGGAAATGAAATGGGGAAGTAGGGTTTTGGGGTCGTTTGGTAATTAAAAATGGAAAGTATCATCCTGGCCGTTGGATCAGTTGCGTGGACGGCAAGGATATTGCCACGTAGTCGCTTAGGTGTTAAAACTAGAGCTGATGTGTATAAACGTGAGGTGTAATGTGTATATATGTATTTATGTATACATGGTGTATAAATAGTTTATATTAGGCATAGTTTTAGTATAGAATAGGCATAAAATTGTATAAAATAGGTGTAAAATTATAGGAAAATTATGGAATTAATTTAAAGCATTAAAATAGCTAGGAAGCGTATAAAAAATGTATTTTAGGATTTAAAATGGATTGGGTAATTTTATCCAAAATAGAGGTAATTGCAGAATTTTAAAATGGAAGCGTACATGTGTAAAAATGGCTACGGTTTGAGATGACGCTTTCGAAAATGGCCTTGATTGTCAAGCTATTATGAGAAGATAATTTGAAAGAATGGACAGGGAAAGAATAAATACATGATCGTGTGTAAAATTTGAAAACTATTGCTTTAAAAACAGGAGGGACGAAAATGGGTGTCAACAGCTGCCCCACTTTGCTCGGGGATGATGAAAGAGTCTTCAGGCAAAGACGTTGACAATACGGCCAATTTTGTCATGACTCTAGAGGAGTGTTTGCGACTTAGGAGAGTTGCCGGGGCGTCAGGTTGTAATGTTTGCTTTGCCCGGAGTGTATATCCTGCAATAAAGATGAGTCTGCAACATAATGTATCTAAAAGCGTACCTTCCTGTCGGGTTGCATTGTCTTTCCAGGATTTTTACCGCATGTATTTGTGTCTGCTATGCCTGACTGTGTGTCCTCTTGCTGTCAAGTTTTAGATTCGACATCGGGCTGTGTACCCTCAGTTGATGCATTGGGCTGTGTACCCTCCGCAAGGAATTAAAATGAAAAATCGGCATCGAGCTGTGTACCCTCTACTGACACTTGGGGCTGTGTACCCTCAACAAATGTAAATGCAAATCGATATCGGGCTGTGTACCCTCAACCGACACTTCGGGCTGTGCACCCTCAGCTAATTTAAATGACGAATCGATATCGGGCTGTGTACCCTCAACCGACGCTTTGAGCTGTGTACCCTCAGCTAATTTAAATGGAAAATCGATATCAGGCTGTGTACCCTCAATCGACGCTTCGGGCTGTGTGCCTTCAGCTAATTTAAATGACAAATCGATATCGGGCTGTGTACCCTCAACCGACGCTTTGGGCTGTGTACCCTCAGCTAATGTAAATGCAAATTGATATCGGGCTGTGCACCCTCAACCGACGCTTCGAGCTGTGTACCCTCAGCTAATTTAAATGACAAACCTTTGCTGAAACACATCTATCGTGTGTTGCCGAGTTACGTATCTTTTTGTGCCTGCATCCAAAGAAAGATTGGTGAGTTGTGTGGGGTGGTTTGGTTCGTGCATTCTTGGCTTGCTTCGTGCTCGCTGTCCACGAGTGCCGGGATCTTGGCCGAGCTGATAGGGATATGCATAAAGTAGTAAACAATGCGAATGTTTTCGAAAAACCTTTATAAGAAAGAAGTGAAATGAAATATTTTATCCCACTGAGCCACGAGTCACGTTGTGTAAAACCATGGTTGTCGTACTTTATGCTATTCCAAACTCCATCAAGTGAATTTTGAGGGCGACCTCAAAATTCTGCCCCAGTTTGTGTTTGAAATTTTTGAGAGATCCTCAAAAAATTTTGCCCCAGTGTCAACTATGTTTGTCCTCTAGGTTCCTCAAAAATTCTGCCCCAGTGTTTGGTTTGTGGGAAAATGAAATTTTTATATTTATGCGACCGATCCTTGAGTAGGTTGCCTACGTATCCCACTTGGGGAATCAGGTCGTGACGTAGTTCAGATTACATAATGTATTGTAGAATGGGGAAATCACTAATTAGTACAAGCTCGTATACATGGTATCTTTTGACAGCGTCTGAGTTAATTAGTTTTTGCCAAACTTCTCCGTCCATCTCTGCCAATATCAATGCTCCTCCATTCAGAACTCGGTGAACCATGTACAGCCTTTGCCAATTTGGTGCGAACTTGCCTTTTGCTTCTTCTTGATTTGGAAATATCTTCTTCAGTACTAATTGCCTAGGTTCGAAGAATCTTTCTCGAACTTTCTTGCTAAATGCCATAGCCATTCTCCTCTGATATAATTGCCCATGACATATCGCATTCAGTCTCTTACCGTCGATGAGGGCCAATTGCTCCATTCTTCCTTTGATCCATTCAGTATCTTTCTACTGTGTTTCTTGGATGATTCTTAAGGATGGTATCTCGACCTCCGCGGGTATCACTGCCTCAGTGCCATACACCAGCAGTATCCTCTTGATGTTCTTATTGGCCGCCTCGACCGAACCATTCATTTGAGGTCTGTATGCAGTGGAATTGCGATGCTTGATCTTGAAAACCTCACAGGTTGCTTTCATTAAGTCACTATTGAGATTGGACCCATTGTCGGTGATTATGGACTTAGGAATGCCAAATCGACAGATCATCTTATAACGGACAAAGTTAGACACCACTTTCTTTGTTACTGACTTCTACGATGCAGCTTCCACCCATTTGGTAAAATAGTCAATGGCTACCAGTATGAAACGATGTTCATTGGAAGCGGCTGGCTCGATAGGTCCTACGACATCCATTCCCCAGGCAGCAAAAGGCCAAGGCGATCCCATAATGTTCAATTCATTAGGAGGCACTCGAATTATATCTCCGTGGACTTGGCATTGATGGCATTTCTTTGCGTGCTTTATGCAATTATGCGCCATTGTCATCTAGAAATAGTCGGCCCTCAAAATCTTCTTTGCAAGTACGAAACCGTTCATATGTGGGCCGCACATCCCATAGTGTATTTTTTCCAACAATCTAGCAGCTCCTTTAGCGTCCACACATCTCAGCAACCCCAAATCAGGTGTCCTTTTGTACAAAACTTCTCTGTTCAGAAAGAAACCATTTGCTAGCCTCCTCAGTGTCTTCTTTTGGAGACTTGTTGCATTCTTTGGGTAAGTATCGTCTTTGAGAAGCCCTTTGATGTCATAAAACCATGGCTGTCCGTCTGATACTTCTTCTACGTGATAACAGTATGCTGGCTGCTTCCTCACTGTCATGGGTATTGAGTCAATGTAGTTCTTGTATGGATGTTTGATCATGGAAGATATGGTAGCCAAAGCATCTGCGAACTCATTTTGCAGCCTAGGGACATGCTGGAACTCTATCTTGGTGAACCTTTGCTTCAGCTCCTTTATACACTCCAAGTACGGCAGTATCTTGGAGTTCTTTGCTGTCCACTCTCCTCAAACTTGGTGAATCAGTAAGTCAGAATCCCCGATTGCTAACAGCTCTTGTATATTCATGTCCACTGCCAATCTAAGACCCAAGATGCAAGCTTCATATTCCGCCATGTTGTTGGTGCAAGGAAACCTCAGTTTGGCCGTGACAGGATAGTGTTGTCCAGTCTCGGAGACTAGTACCGCTCCAATGCCGACTCCTTTGAAATTTACCGCTCCATCAAAGAATAGCCTCCAACCATCATAATCTTCGGTGATATCTTCCCCTACGAACATAACTTCCTCGTCGGAGAAATAGGTGTGCAAAAGTTCATAGTCATCTCCCAGCAGATTCTCGGCCATATGATTAGCCCTTGAGCTTTCACAGCCTTTTGGGTGACAAAAGTGATGTCAAATTCACTGAGCAGCATTTGCCATTTATCCAGCTTTCCAGTAGGCATTAGTTTTTGGAAGATATATTTGAGAGGATCCATCCTCGATATCGCAATGTTGAGTAAGATATCAAGTAATGTATCAACTTTTGTGCTATCCATGTCAGCGCGCAGCACGTGTGCTCCAACAATGTGTACTTGGCCTCGTAAGGAGTAAACTTCTTGCTTATATGGTATATTGCTTACTCCTTCCTTCCAGTTGAGTCATGTTGTCCCAATACACAACCAAAGGCTGAATCAAAGGCCGCCCAGGCTCAGGTGGAACCAGCACGGGCGGGCAAGACAAGTAATCCTTTATCCGATCAAATGCTTTTTGGCAGTCTTCTGTCCACTCGATCACGCGTCTTTCTTCAGTAACTTGATGATTTTCTCATAGATGGCAATGGATTGAGCTATTAACCTCTTTCTTGCTTTTTGGAGGTGGAAATTCTTTGATGACTTTGATCTTGGACGGATCTAGCTCGATACCCCTTCCACTGATGATGAAACTCAGGAGCTTCCCTGTCGGAACAGCAAATGCACATTTAGCGGGATTCAGCTTCAGATTATACTTTCGCAAGCGATTGAAAAATTTGTGAAAGTTGTCAAGGTGTTCCGAACTCTTCTTTGATTTGATGATTACGTCGTCCACATAGACTTCGATTTCTTTGTGCATCAGGTCGTGGAACATAGTTGCCATTGCCTTCATGTAAGTTGCTCCAGCATTCTTTAACCCAAACGGCATAATCTTATAGCAATAAGTCCCCCAAGAGGTAGTGAAAGCTGTTTTCTTGGCATCTTCCTCATCCATGAGCACTTGATGATAACCGGTGAAACAGTCTACGAAGGATTGCAGTTCATGTTTCGCGCAATTGTCAATCAGGAGGTGTATATTTGGCAGAGGAAAATCATCCTTCGGGCTTGCTCTATTCAGATCCCTATAATCCACACGAACTCGGAGTTTCCCATCTTTCTTCGGCACTGGGACAATGTTAGCCAACCAAGTTGGATACTCAACTATTTTCAAGATCCCTGCATTGAGCTGCTTGGTTAACTCCTCACCAATCTTCAACAGAACCGATGACTTGATAGTTCGGGCCTTTTGCTTAACCGGCGGGAAGCCCGGATTGATAGGTAATTTGTGAGCTACAACATCCGTGCTTATGCCAGTCATGTCATCGTACGACCAGGCGAATACATCCTCATATTCTTTAAGAAACTCGGTATATCGCTTTTTATCTTCAGCGGTGAGATGCACACTGATCCTCGTCTCATTCATAATTTCCTCATCTCCTAGGTTTATCATCTCAGTTTCCTCTAGGTTTGGCTTAGGCTTGTTTTCAAATCTCTCAATTTCTTCTTGTGTGGTTTCATCAAAATCATCATAATCAACTCCAGTTTCATCAAGCTCCATTGTTTCATTACACGTTGCGATTGTGGACTCAATGGAATTATTAGTTTGAATGCTGAAAAAATAAAATTTGCAAAATTAAAGATTAAAACAAAAGTTAAACGGGAAATAGTGCGATATTTTATTTATGAATCCTTGCAAAACAAAGTTTGTAGGGAGACATGTGCAACAAGAAAGAAAAATGCAAATTCCACGATTCAAAGTGGGATTTTATTTTAGAAAATATAAAATAAATTCTATCCCCCTCAGCTCTATCAAGGTCCACGGTAAGCTCGGGCCAGGTTGCTGATCCAGTTGTTCAATGTGGCTCCAGATCCAGCCTTTGTCAGTCCAGGAGGTTCGACATGTTCTTCCAAGATCACACAGCAGTCTTCATCAGATATGAATAGATTCTGCACCCCTGCCAGCAGATCCTCTTCAGCATCAGCTATCTTCGGCTCCACCCCTTGTGCTGCGGACACCTCCCCTTTTCGGTCATCCAAGTATTCAGACGAGGCGAAGATATGTAAGAGAGTCTTGGTGCTTTTCTTATAGAACTTGAAGTCCAGTGATGCTTCTTCCATGCTCTTCTCGTAGGTCATAATGTACCTTATGCCATCCTTCTCATTGTCGGGCCTCATCACAATTTTGATCGGCTCAACCATGCCATCCAAGTTCTTGCCCAACCCTTTACTAGGTTCATAGCCTTGCTTAATCATGATGCCCATACCTAGTCTCTGGGCCATTTTGCAGGTTGTGGGAGTACATATGGCTCTTCAATTATCACCTCCATAGGTTCCGGTGCCTTGGGTATCCACACTTTCTTCCCCTTTGTTTCTTCAGAGATGCGCTTCCAATTGGGACAGGCATTAGGTGAGCACATTGGTCGCTTCTCGGTCTTAGCTGGCAAAGTCTCACGAAATTCGCGTGAGGGCACACCCCAATCAGATATGACTGGCTCCCAAACCAAATTTCTTCCTTCATAGCCTTTGCCTCGGCTATCCATCGATCAGGACTCTTCCTACGAACCAATCTTTGCATTTAATAGTAACGTGCAAAGCTTTGTTGTGGCTCAACCCTTTGGGTGGCAATTCATCTTCATGAAAGGCAATTCGGTTGGCCTCTATGGCTTGTCCGACCATGCTAGCCAAGTTTTCGACCGAGGTGTCCATCGGAACATGTGCTTCGTCCAACACCTCCATCAGAGCATTTCGGTAACTCTCTGATTTGAGAAGTAAAGCTAAAATGGAGATTTGTGCTGGAGTTTTGCCCAAGTGTTCGACCACAGAGTATTCCTTTGCTTGTACCTTCTTCCACAATTCTTCGGACTCCTCCTCGCTGATGCCTCGTCTACCTTGAACAAGATGCTCGGGAGTGTAAATCCTCCCACTCCTAGTCATCCCTTGTGCAACAACAGTCTCAACCATTGACTTGTTCTTCTTCTCCATTTCATAATCTCATGGTACCGCCTTATCGCTGTATGGGGGAACCACATCAACATAGAATTTGGGAGCTACTTCCACTTCGATGGCTCTGGTGTTGTAGCGGCTTGAGCAACTGAAGCAGTTGTTGGTACGTCTTCCTTTGCTTAACAATGGTCCCTTCCAAGTTGCATTCTTCATCCAATTCGATCAGATTCACCCTATTGTCTCCATGATTAGGCAGCGGATTGTTGTGCACGTTCAGAGTCTTCAAGTGTATCACCTTTTGATCGATCAAGTCTTGTATCTTATCCCTCAAAGCATAGAACTTTTCAGTATCGTGACCAGGTCCTCCAGAGTGATAGGCACAGGTTTTGGTTTGATCAAAATAGGGCGTCATCCTATCAGGCATTTTGAATTGCACGGGTTGTATATGACCAGCTGCTTTGAATCTCTTGAACAACTTAGTGCGAGATTCAGCCAGTGGGCTGTAGTTTCTTTTGGGTCTTGGGTTGTTATTGGCGTGAGGCCTTGGTGAATAAGTATTGGTGTTTCGGTAGTTGGGACTTTGTGGCTATGTTGGTCTTTGTGGTGGTGGGTTTTGGTACATGGGCTTAGTATTGTAGACTGGGTAGGTGGATGTGGGTGGAATGTATGGGTATGATGGAGGAGGTGTTTGGTAGTAGTGGTTATAGGTAGGAGAGTGATCAAGTGATGCGGCCACGAAGGAGACATCGTCCTTCATCTTTCTTGATGTGGTAGTGCTGCTAGCTTGTAGGGCTTTGTTAGTGGCTTGTAGTGCAGCCAAGCTAACAATCCTTCCAGTCTTCAGTCCATCTTCGACCATATCTCCAATCTTGATCAAATCTCCAAACTTCTTATCTTGCAGATTCAGCATCTTGTCAAAGTAGACGTGTTCTTGTATGCGGATGAAGGTTGCCACTATCTCGGCATCTTCCATGGGAGGTTGGACCTTCACGGCTTCAGCCCTCCATCTAGTTGTAAACTCTCTAAAAGTCTCAGTGGGCTTCTTCTTCAATTTCTCTAAGTAGAACCGATCGGGCATAGCATCAGTGTTGTGCCCAAAACTGTCAACGAAGTCTCCAGCCACTGCTTCCCAGTTCGTCCATTTCTTTGTTTGTTACTTAGAGTACCATACTAGCGCATCTCCGGTCAGACTGCGGTTGAACAACTGCATGCAGATCTTTTCGTCATGTCCAACTCCAATCAACTTGTCACAGTAAGATCTTAAATGAGTCATTGGGTCTCCACTGCTGTCGAACATGTTGAACTTGGGTGTCTTATAACCTTCGGGCAGCTTCAAGTCAGGATACAAGCAGAGGTCCTCATAAGCTAGCCCTCGGGTTCCTTTGGTGCCTTGGAATTGCTTGAACTTCTCTACCAGCCATTGGACTTGCTCTTTGGTGTTGTCTGGGTCGTCCTTGGTCCATGCATACATTTCATGATCTTTGGTGGGTGATGCGATGGTTTTTGTTTCAACGGTGAAGGAAGGTAAGTTGTTTTGCGGTGCTTTTGGTGGTGCAGTGTAGGTAGGGTAAGGAATGTCCTTTTCGGCGTATAGTGGATCTTTGCCGTGAGGGCGGGTAGTTTTGTTTGGTTCAATGATCTCATCAGTACGGGCAAGAGGGATCCTATTCTCCAACTCGAACAGCCTCTGTTCCAACTTAGCATAGTCTTCATAGGCAACCACACCTTGCTTCTCAGGAGTTCCATTTCCAACTTTGTCAAACTCAGCCATGATATTTCGTCTCGTCCTTGTCCTTGTAGGTAAAGGGGGAGGTGTTGGGATTGATCCTCTAGATCTCAACCGGTATTGCGGCGCAACCAGAATGCACAAACCAAACTATCAGGGACTTGGGGACTGATACATCAAAAACAAAGAAAGAGAATGGGAGTATATGTTAGTTTAAAAAAAATCGCGTCCTATCATGCATGGGACCTCTTTTGCGCCAGAGGTAGGCCTATCAAAGATTTGAAGTAACGTTTGCACCAAACACATCATTTCGTTTGCATAAGCATAATCATCACCAGCCTAAAATCCCAAAAAATAACGAAATTTTATTGTATTTGCTTGGCTTTATTACAACCACTAATTTAAGACAACGACTCGATTAAAACGAAAACAACGACAAAAGGGACAAGACGACTCGACTCAATACGACTAGACCACGTGCCAAGAAAAGAGGCTTTAGATCAAGCATCAGTTCCAGCGTCCTCTTTTCCCTTCTTCTCTTTGGCCTTTTCTTTGGGCTTGTGAACCAAGCTCATGGGTGGAGGATCAGCGAATGTCTCGATCAGGTCCTTCCCAGCTTCCATGTCACCCAGAGCTTTCTTGAAGAACTCACAGATTTCTATTCCCTTTGCTCCCTTCTCTAGTGATGCTGACTTAAAATACTCTCCCCATCCCTTGAGCAAATCTTGTAAATTCCCAGCAGCTTGCCTTGCAGTCATGACCTTGTCGGTCCAATATTGAGTTCATCCCCTTTGATCTTATCCTTGTATTATCTCCTCATCTCTCTCTCTTGTGTCACCCTTAACTCCTTCTTCCCTTGATCAAACTCGTGTCTCAACTTCTTTTATTTTTCAGCAGCACTTGGAGCTTTGATTTTCATTTTTAGTGTAGTCTTGGATCAGAATCTTGCCTTATCTTCGCTAAGCCATTGAGGATAAGCCAGAGTAGCTGTTGGGTTCACCCTACTGTCTCGACCACGACAAAATTGCATAGTGAGCTTCTTCTCCCACATTGTCAGTATAGTGACAACCATCGGATGCTCGATGTCCTTTATATCAACGTTGAAGCTTCTTCCCTCAGTCAACTACAGGGTTTGTTGTGTCATTCCCACTTGTCGGAGGATTCATTAAGGAATATAGTGATGAGTTCCTCGGAATCCAATCAATGTCAAGAAAGTGATGTCTTGACCTTGTATGGAAACAACGAAACTAGCACAGCTTTCAATTACCCATTGTACCTCTTGCAACTCCTCAAACTTGGTGAACCATCCTTCCATGTTTGTGGGGTCCTCCCATGCCGCCGTTCCAGCCATACGGCTGCTATGTGAGCGGATCCTTCTTCTCCAAGAGGGTTTTGGTGCTACCGGACTGACGGGAACATTGTGCAAATGCTCTATAAACCATATTTGCAGCAACAGGTTGCATCTCTCGAAGAAGGCTCCTCCTCTTCTACATTTGGTTAAGGCCCTATAAACTTCTCCCAAAATCATTGGAACCAAGCTTACTTGACGTTTGAAAGATCCTTTGCGTAACCCCTCTACTACTCTTCCTAACCTTATGTCGATCTTGCCTCCCTTCTCAGGGAAAACCATGCTTCCCAGAAAAGCAACGATGATAGCATTGGATTCAGTCCACTCCCAATCTTGAATTTCCCATGCTCCAGTCCAATCATGCCTAAGCGTTGGATCTCCAAATCTAGAATGCAAGTACTCCAATGTGACATTCCCATCATGCACTCCCTCGACATATGGATCATAAGGAGCTCCCAGCAGTTTAATGAACTCCTTAGGGTCCACGTATCGAGAATAAATCATGGTCTTGGGCCCAGGCTCTAACCTTGCTAGTCCTCTAAATTCTTCCAACATTGGTGCCAACTCCAAACCATTGAAATGAAACACAGCCCTCTTGTAGTCCCATAAATGTGTGGCAGCTTCGACCAAACCAGGCATGGCAGTGCAGGCCTTGAGAGCCACCAGTTCTCCCAACGCCTTTTGAACGTGAGCCTTGCTAACAACAGCCAAATCTTCCCACCTGAGTTTGATCAAGTGAGGAGGTCGCGAAACAATCTCAAATTGGAGTGTACCTCTTGCAGCCATAGTCTGAAAGCAAAACTAGAAAAGGTAAAGACCAAAACATTCTTATAGTTTTGATCATGTTTAAACAGACGATCAATATTTTGTGCAAACGTTGCTTTGAATCCATGCAGAGATGCAATTTGTTATTTTTGGGTTAAAAACCCTTTCGACATTTGGATGTAGGCTTAGTAATGGACTATTACGCACCAAGGATGTATAGCCTTCCTAAGTTTGTCATTATGCAAAGAAAATAAATACGCATTTTGTTGCCAATTATTCTCGTAAATTCCCCAACATTTGAAAATCAGTACATGATAATTTTCGAAAAAGTAAAATACAAAAGAAAAAAAATGAAAATGACACTTTGACTAGGCAGCACGCTCCTTCTCCAGCCTGGCTCTCTTTGCTTCTCGTGAAATCTCCTTAACTTCTTCCATTTCTTTGGTTAAGCATCCTTTAGCCGCTACTAAGTGTAAAATGTCTATCTCTGCACACTCCGAATTCCATTGTTCAAGTTTTGTCTCCAACGCCTCTATCCTTTCCTCTAGCCCTAATGCATGTTTCTTCCATACTTCGATTTCCTCTTTGTTCTCCTTATCCATCTTTACAGCTTTCAACATGAATTCTCGGTATCGGATTTGAGCTTCCGCCTCACAATCTCTTATGTCATTCCCTCGACTCGGCCCCACTACCACATTTCCCATTATACTAGAGCATAACCAGCTTTTGTAGTTTGGTTCGCATCCAGCGTTGTATCTATCTGGTGCTAGCGACGCTTCTCCCATGAATTGTCTTCTTACCCAGGATTTTCTAATGCTCTTGACCCTCGGAACAACATCTCAGTGTAATCAAACTGATAGTCTCTCGTGTCTGGTATCAATGGTATGATTTGCTTCCTCCCTGCTTGCCTCATCACTCTCAATGGTTGGTAAGGTTGGAGACCTCTTAATCCCATAAGTATCACAAAGGATGCCTTCTCAGAGCTAATGATGAAATATGATGAAGGAATCCAAGTGAACATCCACTTAATCGAGTCCTCCGTTATGTTTTCAAACAATTTTACCCATTTCTCCGTGCTGCTTGGCTACCTAAATTTTGGAACCCCATATCGCTCTCCAAAAAAATAGTTGGAGCCAGTTGGTTTAGACAGTTCTTGCACTCCCTTCACTTTCCTCAAATGCTCTTTGAACCATGCTTGTAGTAGAAGATTGCAACCTTGGAAATATTTTGCTCCTCTTTTGCAACAACCCAAAGCCCGGTAAATGTCTGCTACTATCATAGGAACTATGGTACAATGGTAACCATCAATTTCATTGAATATCGAATCGGCGACCATGACAAGCCTTGAACATATATCGTGACTCGAACTTTCGGGGAACACCATTACTCCTAGGAAGCAAATAGCAAATGTGAGCGGTCTCTCTCTCCTCCAATCACTGTAGGACTCAAACTCTTTCTTATGGTTGTCGAACGCACTCAAATACCCAAACCGAGTGTAGAAGTAGGATAAGGGTGTCTTCTTTTGTTGTAAAAATTCGACATTCACACTCGCCACCATCCCTGGCTTTTTACGAAACTTTTCAGCTGTGGGGATGCTAGGTGCTAGTATGCGGCCCCCTTGCCAACGATGTTTGTCTAACCCCGAGTGTGACACGAACCTCCCTATTTCTTCCAACAAATGTGTTAATTCGACATCCCCAAATCTAAACACATTCAATTCTTCATCCCAAAATGACACTGATGCTTCAATCATCTCCCTACATGGTTCCCTTTCTAATAGTGAAACCAAATGACCCAAGTGTTGACGTACTTCGGTCTGCTCACCTAGTGACAAGTTACTCCACCAACTAGTTAACAAAGGAGGTGCGCCCATAGTCATTCCAAAACGGTGAAATTTTTGACTCATTGTGACCTATACAGAAAAAAGAAAAATAAAAGATTAAAACCCCCTCCCCTTTGAGAATAATTGGGAAAATCGAAATGCATTTTTATTCTCGTCTCACTTTCTTTTCACTCTCTTTTTTGCTTTTTCTTTTCTTTTTCTCTCAAATGCACATAAGCATGCCCAAACGTTCCTTCGGGGTTAGAAACCCGTTAGGTAGTTTGGACAAGTTGAAGACTAGCCGGCTCACGGGGAGCCCTTCCTACGGCATGATTCATGCTCATTACATTCAAAGAGTGGTGTAATTCTAGACACGGTTCCCCAAGGCAGACGGCCAAGAAGTGGGATCATTTGAAATTGTTGGTTGTACCACGGACCAACTATATTCCAAAGTGTCCCTCCTAAAAGGTGTTTTTGTGGTGAAGTGACCATGGGATCCACGTAATCGCCCGTGTGTGTGCGAAGTTTCGTTTCCAAGGAGTGGGGGAGTATGGGTGAAATATGCCAAATGTTACATCAAATTTCAAATTCAATACAAATAAATAAATACAAGGGAAAAAGAAAAACAAAAAAGAAAAACTAGTTAAATAACAATAATATGAATAGCAAGATAATAATCAAATAAATCCCAAAAGTAAAGACTTGTTGTGGTTAGGACTTTGAGTATCCCCAGCAGAGTCGTCATTCTGTCATACCCGATTTTGTACTCAACTCGAAGCGAATTGGATTTCGGATTTGACTCGGTAACTCGTTTGAGCTTAAGTGTTGGAGTCGCCACCTAATATTATTTTCTAAGGTGTATTAGGCTACCTAAGTATCTAAGGTCAAGTTTATTACACTAGTCTAGTTTTCAGAGATTCGAAAGGGTAAGAAGTCCAAATGACTCGGGGAAGAAGGTGTTAGGCACTTCCCCAAGTCCCACGAAAAGTGGTTCCCGTCTGAGTCTATATTTTGGGATAAAGTTGTGAATGCTATCATATAATACTAACTTGAAAGGTTAAATTCGTATCTAATTCAAGAAAATAATATGTCTATGCAATTTAACTCACACATATGCAAATAGGTTTCATACACGACCTATACTTAAGCCTAATTGCATTTTATGGCCTTTCATACAAATGCCTAATCGTAAGTATAGTTAAACATGCAAAGAGTGTTCAATTTCAGCTTACTTATGCAATTTTAGCACTTAAAACAATCTTGCACAAATAGACGGTTTTACAAACAATTTCAGATTTAGGCAAAAACCAAATGGGTATTGTTTGAAAAATTAAATGTTACCTATTTAGGGTTGGTGTGACACGTCATTAATTGTCGAGCCCTAACCTTAATGGCTTTTTTGTTTAGGGGTCGGTTTTTGAAAATATATAGGCCAAGGGGGCTGTTTTCGAAAATGGATTTCATATAAGCACAGAAATACAAACAAAGGCTGTCGCACGCAATTAAAGATAGGAGCATGCAGACACATGAATAATTGGAAGTGTTTAGGCTTTAAAAAAATACTTACATATATTCGTATAGTAGACCCCATTTACTTATACATTTCAAAACAGTTATGGGCCTAGATTATATATGCAAATAGGGGCAGTCTTATCTTTTACAGAAACAGTCCAGTTTACACAGACATTACACATTTCAGCCCCTGTTTAATTGAACTTCTAGACTTAACATTTCGAAAACATGTTGTCGAGTGTTTAGATCTTAAAACCTGTAAAGCAGTGTAACGTTCTATGGTTCTACTCACAACATGCAGTTTTAAAAGAACACCAAATGACTTAATTCTACCCAAAACAGGCTATAATAATTTCAAAGAAGTGATGACTTTAAATGATGCAACACATAGGAGAAAGGTTAGAAAAAGGCTCCTGGTTAGCCTAAGACATAGCCTAGTAGCTATGTCCCCTGTATTAAGTAGTTTACAAGCAGGGAGTCTTAATCAAGTACACAAGCAGGGCAGTTTCTAAAGGGAAAGTAATAGGGAAAGAGTGATGGCCAGATTAGGTCATGTATGTGCACTAAATCGAGCCTGTTCAGGCCTGAATGGTCCAGAATAAGAGAAACCTTTATAGGGCACTTAGAAGCCTGCAAATTGAGGCATGGTTTAGCCCTTAAGGTCGTCCTTATGGACTGTAAGGGAAAGGTTAGCAGGGGAAGGGTAAGGGAAGTATGCATTAAGAGCCTTTAGGTGACTAATCCCAGTCCTGATAATGTCTAGAATATCAAAGCCTCTTACATAAAGCCTCCTGCACTTATGAAGGATGGTATGATCCTTTCAGATCATCCTTGCAACTTTAAACAAAGTTAAAGAGAACCAGGGAGTTCATAGAGGCAATATAGGTAATAACAAAGAGCCTGCACAGCTTAGCAGAGATACTAACAGAGCAAAACATACAAAATAGGTGCAGATATTTAGCAGAGAGGTGCAGATGTTAAGTAAAGGGAGGGGTGCAGATATACCTTTAATCAGTGTAAAAGAAACAGAAAGGGAGAAGGATTGATTGCAACAGCTAAGCAGGGTAAGCTTCCAGGAAATAAACACAGAGCAGAGACAGGCCAAACACAAGAACTAGCAGATGATGTTACCAAAAGAAAACCCCTTCCAGTAGTGAAATTAAGAGAGAGAGCACTTTATAGAACAATTTTCTTAAAAAGGTTTCCATTCAGTTTCTCTCGTTTGTAGCTTTGTATGTCTGTGTGAATGTTGTCTAGAGTGAAGAATAGTGCTAGTTTAAATAGGTGTGAGGGGTGAGGTTTTAGTTCAAACAGGCAGGAATTAGTTAAGGTAAAGGAATATTGCCTCCTAACACTAAAAGGATTCACCTAGGTAATCTTTCCAAATATATCTCAATCAAAGCCCTAAACTTAAGGCAAATCAAGCCTTCTGATAAGCATAGTCCCTTTTCTTTACACATAATCAAGTCTAGGTTCAAAGTCAACTGCAAAAGAGTTTAAGGCTCGAAAATAACATTAACAGATTCACAAAATTCCAATAATCAATTTCCTTTCAAGCTTTCAATCAGAGATTCAAAGAGAACTGATTGGGATCCTTTAATCGAGTAGAGTTGATGACCATTCAAATTTTGAACATAAAGCAAGATAAAAACATGTATGAACACAAGAAAAATTCACAATCCGCCCTAGGCTCTAAACTCTCAGGCTAAGCAAGGTTGATCTAAAATACAAGTCATGATTATACTTAACTCAAACATATGCGACAAGACCAAATCAGTGTTAAATATCTTGAAACAAACCGAGATTAACAATTTCATGAACCTTCACTATGGCTAATCAGTTAACAACAACCAATTATGTCAAGAACCAGAAAAGAATAGGAATATTTAGGCATGTCATCATGCAAGTTAAAATTTAAGTGAAAAGGTTAGAGGTTGCCCGTTTTGATGTCGAAGTCGGGTCAAATTGACCCGTCTTTATCGAGTTTGCACGAGGGGTTTCTTACCCCTTTTTCAGGTGAAAACACCGTTCAAGATACCATGAACCCCGTTGGAGGTGTTTTCCGGCGAGGGTGACTCAGACAACAAGGGTCAAGAATTGTCCTCACCCAAACATTGTCAAAAGTATATGGGTTTTATAGAGGGTGACGAGGGGAGTTCAGTAACACAATTTTCCCCAAATTTGGCCGGCTAAATCGACCGGAAAAATCAATCAACAGCGGAGATCTAGAGAGGGAGAGAGAGATAGTTTGACGGCTGAAAGAGAAGGAAATGAAATGGGGAAGTAGGGTTTTGGGGTCGTTTGGTAATTAAAAATGGAAACTATCATCCTGGCCGTTGAATCAGTTGCGTGGATGGCCACGATGTTGCCACGTAGTCGCTTAGGTGTTAAAGCTAGAGCTGATGTGTATAAACGTGAGGTGTAATGTGTATATATGTATTTATGTATACATGGTGTATAAATAGTGTATATTAGGCATAGTTTTAGTATACAATAGGCATAAAATTGTATAAAATATGTGTAAAATCATAGAAAAATTATGGAATCAATTTAAAGTATTAAAATGGCTAGGAAGCGTATAAAAAATATATTTTAGGATTTAAAATAGATTGGGTAATTTTATCCAAAAATAGAGGTAATTGCAGAATTTTAAAATGGAAGCGTACATGTGTAAAAATGGCTACGGTTTGTGATGATGCTTTCAAAAATGACCTTGATTGTCAGGCTATTATGAGAAGATAATTTGAAAGAATGGACGGGGCAAGTATAAATGCACGATCGTGTGTAAAATTCGAAAACTATTGCTTTAAAATTCGGAGGGACAAAACTGGGTGTCAACATCATTTTACCAAAAACGATTCAAGTTAAGCAATCAATCACGCAATAAGCCCCAGTTTATAAGAAATCACGTATTTTAATTGTTTAAGCATAAAAAGTGTCTTGCCTTTTAGATTTCAGTCGACTAAAAGATAAACTTGTTATCAGATTATATGTGAATGTTACTGTCAGGCCAAGTTCAAACCATTAGGTACTATGTGATTAGTTTCAATTTATCAACTGAATGCAAAGACCTGTATTTTCTAATATATGATGTAATCACATAAAGAGGAAGGAGTAAGGGATCGATGGCCCCTGGATAGCCAATTACACAGTCTTGTGACTGTGTAACCTGTTTTAGTCAGATACAACAGGGCAAGTCCTAACAAATATATACATAAAGGGATACTAGAGAGGGAAAAACATGTGTTAAAGCCTTATTAAATTAAAATTTCCTCAATAGCCCATGATCACAGTGATTAGGCTTCAGAAATCCATGGCAGTAGGGTGTAATTACTGAAAACATGTTCATTCAATACCCTGCATTTGGTAATACTGGTATGGTCCTTTCAGACCATCCTAACAACTGTAAAAGGGTTAACAAAGGCTAAGAGGAAGCCCAGAACAAAGGTGTAAAGTGCTAAGGATCCAGACAAGCATAGGCAGTTCAGGTTATGTAAACACAGACAAAGAAAAAGCAAGCAGGAAAACCAGGCATAGGCAAGTTCAAAGTATAGGCAACAAGTGATTAAAAATAGAGAAATACCATCTGAGCAACAGTATAGAACAAGTAAACAGAGTGCAGGTGATGCTTAATGCTTGCAAAGGCAGAATCAAGAAGTACAAAAGAGCAGAAATCTTCCAATAATTTTTGAAAGACAATTAGAGGAGAGAGTAGTGTGTGATAATATGTGTAGGAATTGTGTATGCCTATGAAGTGTCTTGAACTCTATGTGTTTTTTGTATTGAAACTGTGTCTAGAATGAAAGAATTAGTCCACTTATATAGGTGTGAGGGGTGGGGGTTTAAATTTCAAAGGGGTAATCACATAAAAGGCAGGGCAATATTCTTTCCAAGAATAAAGGAGACATCCTTACGTGTTTCTTCCAAAAACAGAACAGTCAGCCCCCCAGAATTAAGGAAAACATAATCATAATCAGTTATACTCCCTCCCCTTTAACTCTAACATCGTCTAGGTTCACTACTGGCGGTACAAACTCAATTGAAATTCACAGAAATCAATTAATCACCTTACAAGATTTCAATCAGTCTTTAATTGACACTTTGTCAACTACCAGAACCAACTATCAATCACCAATTCAAACTAGGCTTAGTAAAGATCCCTCAAATCATGCTTAAATTAAATCATTCTAGTTTTAAGCTATGTGATCATGCATCTTAACAAAATAGGGGTCGAAATACACTGTCCAAGATGGATTTATGTCTCAATAATGGTGATAAGGAACATAGGCCTCGAGAGTGTCAATTCCAGTGCATACAAACAAAACCAAGAACAAATTTTCACTTGGCCTAGTAAGTTAATAGTGAAATTACTAATCATGCAGTCTTCCACCTTAATTAGTTGACTAATAACAATTAACAATGCTGTAATCAGATGAAATTAGGCAAATTCAGGCATGTGAACAAGTATCGTTGCTAAAACAGTGAAATAAACCAAGAGTGACGATTCATGAATTTGATGCTAATTAATCAATAAATCGATCATGCCGACACACCAAAAGGGCTAGGCATTTTTAGGCTCAATAATCGTATAGGTATAAGAACAATTAGAAAAAGAAAAAGAAAAGTTAAGGGTTACCCATTTAGGATCGACATCGGGTCAATTTTAACCAGGCTCAATCATCCATGTACAAGAGGTTTCCTTCCTTCCTTTGGTGGTAGTGACGCCTTAGGATCCATTTAGACATGGCCGGAGACCATTTCCGACAACTGAAACTTTCCCTGGCAAGGGGTCGATTTTGACCCTCATCGAAATGGCAAAAGATCATAAGGGTTTTATAGCGGACGAAGAGAGGAGCACGATGGTATAATTTGTTTTGAGTTTCGCCAGTGGAATCGGCCGGAAAATGGTAGTGACAGTGATGGCGATAGGGTTTCGTGAGAGAGAAGGTGAGGGAGAGGGGCGGCATGACCTTGTGAGAAAATGAGAGGGCTTTAGGGTTTCGAGGGTTAGGTGGATAGTTAAAAAAAAATTGGCATTTTCGCCATTGGATGAAACAAATGGAGGGCTGGGATTAAATGCGTGACTAGGATCTGATGTGGCGCTTGCGTGGATAAGTGGGAAGGGTGTATATGCTGAGTGCATATCTAGTGTGTAAAATAGTATAAAATATGTATAAATACCTATAAAATACGTATAAAATCATAGAAAAATTGTGAAATTAATTTTAAAAATGCTAGGCTTAATAAAAAAGGTGTATAAAATAATATTGCAAGATTTAATGGATTTTGATAATTCTGTCAAAAATAAGGATAATTGCGAAATGTGTAATTGGATGTGTACATTTTGTAAAATAGCCGCGATTTGCAATGAGGTTTTAAAAATGGCCTAGTTGCTATGCTCGTACGGAATGATGATTCTAAAAGGTGTGTGGGGTGAAGCTAGACGTATGATTATTGGTGTAATTTATTTTGAATAATTGCAATCAAAATAGGAGGGACAAAATTAGGTGTCAACAGCTGTCCCTCTTTGCCGGGGGATGATGAAAGAGTCTTCGGGTAAAGATGCTGACAAAACGACTAAATTTATCACGACGCTTGAGGAGTGTTTACGGATTATGGGGATTGACGAAGTGCTAGATCGTAACGTTTCGCATTGTCAGATTGTATATCCTGCAGTAAAAGTGAGTTTTGCAAAACAGTGTATATACGTAAATGTAAAATGTACTTTCCTGTTGACTGGATCGTCTTGTCAGGGTTTTCCATTATATGCAGGTGTGTTCGTCATGTTGGGTTGTATACCCCTTTGCTAAGCCAAATTATCCAATGCATATTATGCCACTCTTTTCATTGGGTTGTCTATCCTTTGTCACGTCCATCCTTTCACCGAGCTGTCTACCCTCCAGGCTGTCTACCTTTTATTATGCCAAACTTTGCCCAGGGCTGTCTGCCCTTTGTCATGCCAAACTCGATATCGGGCTGTCTACCCTCAGTCAATGCCAAACTCCGCATCGGGCTGTCTACCTTTTGCCATGCCAAACTCGACATCGGGTTGTCTACCCTCAGTCAATGCCAAAGTCTGCATCGGGGTGTCTACCCTTTGCCATGCCAAACTCAACATCGGGCTTTCTATCCTCAGTCAATGCCAAACTCTACATCAGGTTGTCTACCCTTTGCCATATCAAACTCAACATCGGGTTGTCTACCCTCAGTCAATGCCAAACTCCGCAGCGGGCTGTCTACCCTTTGCCATGCAAAACTCAACATCGGGCTGTCTACCCTCAGTCAATGCCAAACTCTGCATTGGGCTATCTACCCTTTGCCATGCCAAACTCAACACCGGGCTGTCTACCCTCAGTCAATTCCAAATTCCGCGTCAGGCTATGTACCCTTTGCCATGCCAAACTCAACATCGGGCTATCTACCCTCAGTCAATGACAAACTCCGCATCGGGCTGTCTACCCTTTGCCATGCAAAACTCAACATCGGGTTGTCTACCCTCAGTCAATGCCAAACTCAACATCGGGTTGTCTACCCTCAGTCAATGCCAAACTCCGCATCGGGCTGTCTACCCTTTGCCATGCAAAACTCAGCATCGGGTTGTCTACCCTCAGTCAATGCCAAACTCCACAACGGGCTGTCTACCCTTTGTCATGCCAAATTCTACATCGGGCTATCTACCCTCAGTCAATGCCAAACTCCGCATCGGGCTGTCTACCCTTTGTCATGCCAAGCTCAACATCGGGCTGTCTACCCTCAGTCAATGCCACACTCCGCATCGGGCTGTCTACCCTTTGTCAAACCAATCCTTTCACTTTGCTATCTACCCTCCAGGTATTCTACCTGCAAAATAAAAGCGTAGTGAAAGGAAACTAAATACCTTTCTCGTTAAGAGATGTTTTCCGGTCGTGTCGGGCTGTGTACCCTCATGCCTGCATTCAAAGAAAAATTTGTGAGTTGTGCGGGGTAGTTTAGTTTGTGCATTCTTGGCTCGCTTTGCGCTTGCTTCTTATGGACGTCGGGATCTTGGTCAAGCTGATAGGGATATATATAAAGCAGTAAATAATGAAAATATTTTGAAAAAGCTTTTGTAAGAAGAAAATATTTTATTCCATTGAGTCATGAGCCGCATTATGTAAGATCATGGTCAATCTTCCTCAGGCTGTTCCAAGTTTCTCCATTAAATAAATTTTGAGGGCGGCCCCAAAATTCTGCCCCAGTTTTTTTGTTTTGAAATTTTTGAGAGGGGCTAAAAAATTTCTGCCCCAGCATCAATTCTATTTGTCCTTTCGAAATTTTTGAAAGTTCCTCAAAAATTCTGCCCTAGTGTCTGCTTTGTGGGAAAATGATGTTTTTGTATTTATGCGACCGAACCTTGGGTAAGTTGCCTACGTATCCCTCTTGGGGAATCAGGTAGTAACGTAGTTCCAGATTACATGATATATTGCAGAATAGTAAGACCATTAACTAATGCAAGCTCTTAGACATAGTATCTTTTGACAGCGTCTGCGTTGATTGGTTTCGGCCAAAATTCTCCGTCCATCTCCGCCAATATTAGTGCTCCTCCAATTAGAACTCGGTGGACCATGTATGGCCCTTGCCAATTTGGTGCAAACTTGCCTCTTGCCTCTTCTTGATTGGGGAATATCTTCTTCAATACTAATTGTCCAGGTTCAAAAGACCTTTCTCAAATTTTCTTGTTAAATGCTTTAGTCATCCTCCTCTGATATAACTGCCCATGACATATTGCATTCATTCTCTTGCCATCAATGAGTGTTAACTGCTCCCTTCTTTCCTTGACCCATTCAGCATCTTTCAATTGTGCCTCTTGAATGATCCTTAGAGGTGGTATCTCAACCTCTGCTGGTATCACTGCTTCAGTACCATACACTAACAGGTAAGGAGTGGCCCCTGTTGATGTTCTCACTGTGGTGTGGTACCCTAACAAAGCATAGGGTAAGTTCTCATGCCATTGTTTTGACTTGACTGTCATTTTGTGCAGTATCTTCTTGATGTTCTTGTTGGATGCTTCAACCGCTCCATTCATTTGAGGTCTATATGCAGTGGAATTACGGTGCTTGATCTTGATGTCTTCAAAAGTTGCTTTCATCAGATCACTATTGAGGTTAGACCCATTGTAAGTGATGAGATGATTGATTCAGGTATGCTAAATCTATAGGTCATCTTGTCACGAACGAAATTTGCTACTACTTTCTTTGTCACTGACCTGTATGATGCAACTTCCACCCATTTAGTAAAGTAATCAATAGCCACCAATATGAAACGATGTCCGTATGAAGCGGCAGGTTTGATTGGTCCTATGACATCCATTCTCCAGGCAGCAAAAGGCCAAGGTATTATTTCCCACGATACACCACTTTACTGTTTTAAGGACCAGTTCCTTAAAATGTGTTCCTTTACTAAACTATATGCGGAATAAAAACTGTAAGTAAATGAACACCAGATATTAGCGTGGAAAAACCCCTTGACTCGGGATCAAAAAACCACGACCTACTTCTCAAGTAGGATTTCAACTTCACTATGTAAAAAGACCCACTTGGTTACAAGACTTCCTCTTACTAACCTAGGACTAACTCTAATCCTTTAGTGATCTTTCTCACGATCAGTGAAGTTGTGTCAAGTCCACGACTTGAACCAGAAAGTTACAACTCGATTTTTGCTTACTACAGTTGAACTAAGACTTGAACTTTTACAAGACTCAATCTTAAGGAACAGGTTCTAACCTAGTTCTACTGTAGCTAACTGATTACACAAATAAGCTAATGACTCTTTTAAGCTTTGCTCGATTCTCTCTGTATTTGTGCACACTTCAATGACTGATATGCTCCACGTTTTATAGCTCCAGCAGCCAAGAAGTCTTGATCAATTAGAACTCCAAAGCTCCCTTGAGTTTGAGTCCTAATTGGATTCTACTCTTTAGAATCCGGATCTTCTATCCTTTATCCTTTGTTTATAATCTTTTCATATCCGTTTAGACCTGCATAATTATCAAGATAAACATTAGTATTAGGATAATTAATAATATCTCAGCTTAAATGATTTTGCATGAATTATCTATTTAGCTGCAGTGATTCAAAGGAACAGGTCCTCAGAATCCGTTCCTCAATCATCAGTCAAAACTCCAAGCTTATCCAAGTTAACATTTTCTCCCTTTTTGATGATGACAAATTCATAAGCATAGCTGCATATCCTTAATGTCCTGAAGTACAACTTAAGCTCAAAAACAATCAATAACAATCAATCAGTGGAGAGTTTATTATTAAGGAACAGATTTTCAATTAGGTATAACTTCATGCAAAATCAGACTTACTCTTCCCCCTTTTGGCATCATTGAAAAGGTTGCATAAAAAATATAACTCAAGTGTTAGAATTAATCAGCACATGGCCATTGAGGCAACTCAAAATGCAAACATAAATCAGATTAAAGCAACTGCAAAATAATGATATTAGCCATCAAAGACAATTCATTTAATCAAAAGGTGAAACCAGGGGATACAAGCAAGTACTACAGAATTATTCAAAGACTAGAGAAGGAAAAGACTAAGGCACTAGACTAGGCTAAATCCCACTGGACAAAAGATGGCTAAAGGCTAAGGTGGTCAGGATGTGGAAGGACCAGGTCCCTGAGACTTGTTAAGCAACTCAAACATCTGCTTGAGCATTCCCTCATTGGTCTCCTTTGCCTTTGTGGCCTCTGCCTTCCAGTAATTTTTCTCCCCTTCCAACCTTGCTATTTCTGCAGCCTGGATAGCAACCTGTTCCTAAGTGCCCTTACCTTATTGTTCAAAGGCTGCCTCCCAACATCAGCTTGTGGAGGATCAGCCTGAACAGGCAAGTCACAACTGATCAATGTGGCACAGCCAAACTTTTCCTTCTTAGTAGCCTTCACTACCCCTTCCAAGGGAATCTTCAATTTTGCAAACACATCAGTTAAGATGAACCCAAACGGCAAGGAATACTTTCTCTTCCCAGCTATCACCCTTTTTATCAGGTGGATCATAAAACTGGGCCAGTTGATCTGCTTTTCAGTGTCCAACAGTTCCATAAGGACCAGGTCCATGAAACTGGCAATTCCTCTTTTCTCCTGCCTTGGCATCACAATCTTGTTCACAGACTCGAATAACACTTGGTGTTGTGGATGCATCTCACTCTTCTACACAGCCCTGGGTTTCTCTTCCCTTTCATTCTCAGCAAAGTTCCTAGTGATCTCCAAATCAGTTGGCAAGTTTGTCAAGTCAGGCCATACCTTCTTGACATAGCTGTCATACCCAGTAAAAGGAATACCCAACAGCTCACCAAGTTCCCTGGTATCAAATATAATCACATTTTCATTAATAGAGGTAGTAATTTGGTCACCTCTGATGGATCAGTTCTTGTAGAACTCCTGCACCATCCCTTTTGCACATCTACCAGAAATCTGAAGGACCATGTCCCTCCAGCCCTGAGCATGCAGTTTTTGCAGCAACCATAGCATCCCTTCTTCTTGCACATCAGACAGTACTCTACCCTTCAACACCTTCCTGGTAAGCATGTCATCATGAACACAATGTACAGTCTCATCTCCCTCAGCTTCACTATCACTCTCATCTCCGGCAAAAGACCCATCGCTGTCACTAGCAGAACTTTCAGTTACAACAACTCTTTTAGAGGACCTGGTCTTCTTAGAAGATTTTTTTGCGGCTTTAACAGAACTTCTTGTTACTCTTCTTTGAGCCACTTTTCTTTTCTTTGACTGAGGCACAACCTCCTCAGCATCTGCCATCTCACCATCTTCACCAACATCATCAAATTCAAAATCCTCCACTTCTTCCTCTTCAACAACCTGTTTTCCTTTCCCTTTTCTGCTTTTTTCTAAAGCAGCAGCTAATTATTCATCAGCAGCTTTAGCAGCACTTCTTGTCCTCCTAACCCCAGAAACAGGGGTTGAAGCAGAAGGAACAGGTCCTTTTGCCTTGGAGGAACTTTCAAGTTTCTTCTTAATTCCGGGCTTATAACTATCACCTATTTTCTTCAACTTAGCAGCAATTTCAGCAGTCACTTGGTCATCAATGGGTCCCTTTTTAGCTAATTTTCTTTTCAAACTCCTAATGTTGATCAAATCCACCAGAGGCCTATCACTATCACTTATAGCTTCATCAACATCTATGACATCCTCCATGGGTGCTCCAAAAGCAACCTCTGGAGACCCCGATGACCCATGCATGGGTGCGTCCAACCTCTTAACTGTTTCTTCTTCCCCCTCAAGAACAGCCTCAGACCCCTCTCCCTTTTCTTCCTCATCTATCACAACATTCAGGGGATAGGTGAAATTTACCTGATACTAATACAGAACCATAGCTCGTGACAAATCCTCAACCTTCTTAGCAATTGATTCAGCCGTTGGAACTGGTCTTTCCCCCTGAATTTCAGGTTCAGGTACTTCTGGGATTATTTCAGGTATTTCAGGGTTTAGGGCAGTGGTGTCCATGGGTGAATGAGGGTTGAGATTTTGTGGTTGATCAGAGGTGGGTGCAGTTGAAGAATTTTCAGGAGAAAGAGACATCTTAGCAATCCGAATTAAGAGATAATTGATTATTCTTTCTGAAATTTGGAGAATTCAGTTTATGAGCAAGTGAAAGAATAATGGGAGAGAAGGAGTGTATTTATAGGATGATCTAGGTAGTAGAGATTGAGTGTGAGACTATCAGTATTACCTCATCAATACATGCAGCCGTTATGGACTCTTGGGAGTCTCCCGGAGAAATAGAGCCGTTAGGCTGCAGGTTACCTTTCAGAGTGGGAACTGTTCCTCCGATGGGACTCTTATGCAATTTGGATATGGTTAGGAAACTTAGTGGGATTTATCCTAATTAAAAGTTACCTATAGCCTTTGCATTTCTAAATTAACTGAATAATAACGAGTACATACCTAATTTTAACACAAAAATTCAATGTCCTTCCAATTTGCAACATTTTTGATCTTCTGAAATTCTAAGAGCATAAGGGTAACATCATTCAATTGTAGCAACTCTAAATAAGAAATATGGCATAAGAGCATACATTTAAGTATTAAACTGGACTGAATTATTTATAAAGACTTGAATAAAATTCATTTTGAGTGCAATTTCCTAGCCAATTATGAAGTAAAGCATTGATGATTATATGTGAATTTAATCATCCCTAATTCCAATCTATTTCTTTCAAAATCATCTCTACCTAGAGCTTTTATAAAAATGTCAGCAATTTGCTTTTCAGTGGGACAAAATGCTATGGTGATCAAATCTTTTTCATAGTTGTCTCTTAGGAAATGATGTCTTATATCAATGTGTTTAGTCCTTTTGTGATGCACTGAATTTTTTGTCATGTTAATAGCACTAGTGTTATCACAATAGATAGGAACAGTTCCTACATCAACACCAAAATCCTGTAATTGTTGTTTGATCCATAACAACTGTGAACAACATGAAGCAGCTGCTACATATTCAGCCTCAGCAGTGGAAAGTGCCACTGAATTTTGTTTCTTGGTTCCCCAAGAAACCAAACACTCACCAAGAAAATGTGCCATACCTGAGGTACTTTTTCTATCAACAAGGAAACCTGCATAGTCAGCATCAGTATATCCAACAAGATTAAAACTACCACCTTTTGGATACCAAAGTCCCAAGGGACCAGTTCCTTTCAGGTACCTCAATATTCTTTTAACAGCTTTCAAATGAGATTCCTTAGGATCTGATTGAAACCTAGCACACAAACCAACACTGAACACAATATCAGGTCTACTAGCAGTTAGATAAAGTAGAGAACCTATCATACCCCTATACAATTTTTGATCAACTGATATTCCATGTTTATCAAGATCCAATTTTGTAGCAGTTGCAATAGATGTGTCAATTTCCTTAGCATTGTCCATATCAAATCTTTTAAGTAATTCCTTAACATACTTTTGTTGATGGATCATAGTTCCATTTGAGGTTTGCTTAATTTGTAAACCCAAAAAGAAATTGAGTTCACCCATCATGCTCATCTCAAACTCACTCCCCATCAAGTTTGCAAATTCCTTACTTAAGTTTTCACAAGTAGCACCAAAGATTATATATCTACATAAATTTGAACAATTAAGAGATGCTTACCTTTTTCTTTCAAAAAAAATGTGCTATCAATTTTACCTCTCTTGTATCCATGCTGGAGTAGAAATTTTGATAGCCTTTCATACCATGCTCTTGGTGCCTGCTTGAGCCCATACAAGGCCTTGTCCAACTTGTACACATGTTCAGGGAACTTTTCATTTTCAAAGCCTGGAGGTTGCTTGACATACACTTCTTCTTTCAAGTAGCCATTCAGAAATGCACTCTTAACATCCATTTGATGTAAAGTGAATTCCATGTATGTAGCAAAGGCTATAAGAAGTCTTATTGCTTCCAGTCTTGCAACTGGAGCAAAAGTCTCATCATAGTCGATGCCCTCCTCTTGACTATATCCCTGAACAACTAGCCTGGCCTTATTTCTTGTTACCATGCCATCCTCATCGAGTTTGTTTCTGAAAACCCATTTTGTTCAAATTATGGACCTGTTCCTTGGCTTGGGTTCCAGATGCCAAACTTGACTCCTTTGGAATCGATTCAATTCCTCCTGCATAGCATTAATCTAATCTGCATCATTCAGTACTTCTTTCGCATTTTTGGGTTTAACAAGAGATAGGAAAGCACTAAAGGCACACAGATTGTGATTTTTGACTGCTGATCTAGTTTGAATCCCAGCAGTCTTGTCTGAGATTATTTGATCCACAGGATGTGACCCTTGATACTTGTAAGGCTTGGGTGTCAATCCATTGTCAGAAGTCCTCTGCTATGGAACAGTTCCTGATAGAGTAGCACTACCAGTTTGTGAGGTGGAACCAACATTTGTTCCCCCTGTTTCTATGCCACTCTTCTCAGTTCTGTCCTGAGGAATAGTTCCTTGCAGTTCACTTCTCATATCCAGACTCTGCATTTGTGGATCAAGTTCATAAGCTTTCAGCATTCCAATTTCTTCATCCTCCTGTACCTATTCTTGAGTGAGACTGTCAGTTTCATCAAATTTAACATGCATGCTTTCTTCAATTTTCAATGTTTTCTTATTAAATACCCTATAAGACTTACTATTTAAAGAATAACAAAGATTCCCTCATCACTTCCAGGATCAAATTTTCCCAAGGCATCCTTCCCATTGTTGTGTATAAAACACTTGCAACCAAAAGTCCTAAGATGAGAGATATTTGGTTTTCTTCCTTTAAACAACTCATATGGGGTCTTTTCTATTAATGGCCTTGTCATACATCTATTTATTATGTAGCATGCAGTATTAATAGCCTCAGCCCAAAAGTTTTGTGGAAGATTTCAAGATATTAACATAGTTCTTGTCATTTCCTCTAGAGTCCTATTTTTCCTTTCCAATACACCATTTTGTTGTGGAGTTCTAGGTGAAGAAAAATTGTGATTGATGCCATTTTCATTGCAAAAATTGAAAAACATATGATTTTCAAATTCAGTTCCATGATCTGACCTAATGGCAACAATATGACTATCTAGAGTTCTTTGAGCTTTCTTAGCACAAATTGAAAATGCATTAAATGCTTCTTCTTTAGATGCATGAAATATAGTCCATGTAAATCTAGAGTAATCATCCGCCAATACCATAACATACTTCTTACCTCCACGACTCATTGTTCTCATTGGACCACATAAATCCATATGGACCAGTTCCAAAGGTTTAGTGGTACTTACCTGTTTCTTTGGTTTGAAGGAGGATTTTACCTGCTTCCCCCTGGCACAGGCTTCACATACTTTTTCATCATTGAACTTGATGTTAGGAAGTCCTATCACCAAATCCTTGGACACAAGTTTGTTCAATTGTGAAAGACTAGCATGTCCTAGTCTTTTGTGCCATAGGAGGGGATCGTTTTGCACCACACTTAAGCAACTCAAGCTTCCATCAGAAAATATCAGCAAGTCTACTTTGTAGATGTTTCCATGCCTATTTCCCTGCAAAATAATCTCTCCAGAAGTTTTGTTAGTCGCAGTGCATCCAGTAGATGAGAAATTAACATTATTACCTTTGTCACACAATTGAGATATATTCAATAAGTAATGTTTCAGCCCATCTACTAGAAACACATTATCTATACAGTGTAAATCAGACCTACCTACCTTTCCAATTCCAATGATTTCCCCTTTCTTACCATTACCGAAGGAAACACTTCCTCCTTGGAAGGCTGAGAGTGAAAGGAACAGTTCCTTATGTCCTGTCATGTGCCTTGAGCAACCACTGTCCATATACCATTTGTGGTTTATCTCCTTCACTCTAGCCTGCAAAAGAAAACTAGGGGTTAATTTTAAGAACCCAAACTAGTTTGGGTTCCTTTCCTTTAGAAAAAGGATGAATCAAATCTTTCTTAGCCCAAAATGGTAATGGTTTCTTTGTGTGAACAATTTTCCTTTTTACAAAATTGTGAACAGGTTTATAGGACCTATTTTTCTGTTTTACAGAATTTTGAACAGGTTTGTAGGACCTGTTCCTCTGGGCAGCCATTTTTAAAGATTGACAATTTTCTTTCCGGTGACCAGTGTTCCCACAATGAGTACATAGCCAGTTTTCAGGAAATGATAAGTACTTACTCTTTGGATCCCATTTGGATGAACTCTGTGCTTTCATGAATCCAATACCTTTCCTGTTACTACTATGATTTTCCTGTAACCATTCTAGTGCTTCAGAAGACTTGTTCCATTCTACAGTTTTTCTTAGTTCCATTTTTGTTTTAACCAAGTCTTCTTCTAAAGATCTTATCTTCTCATCTTTTTTACACAGTTCATCAACTGTGACTTTCAGTTTCTCTTCAGCAATGATCTGATGAGAATTAGCAATACCTTTACCTTTTTCAACTGTTTTAACATTTTCTAATTCCTGAGCAGTTGATTTAAGTGTGAGGACCTGTTCCTCAAGCATGCTAATCTTCCTTTCCAGAAAATCATTTTTAATTACTTCCTCTTTGCATTCTGCTTCTAAACAATCAATTTCATCATGCAGTTGATGATTGCCATCCCTTAGAGATTTAAATTCATTTAGCACAATATGGAATACTTTAACCAATTTTTCTCTAGACATGCTTTTTACATCTTCTTTAAGTTTAGAAACAAATACCTCAGCATCTTCTTCATTTTCTGAATCTCCAAGAGCCATTAGAGCAAGATCCTCATCCAGATCACCATCAGTTATTTCGTCTTCACTGTCTTGCCATCCTGCAACCATTGCTTTGGGATTTCCACTTTTCATATGGACCTGTTCCCTAGCCTTTTTCCTTTCCTCAATGAATCTCTTCCTCCATTCTCCTTCCTTAATTGGAAATTTGCTGATGTAGTGCTCCGAGCTTCCACATTTGTGGCATTCTCCAGCCTGTTTCATGTTAGTAGACCTACCCTGTCCACTAATTGCCTTTTTCTTAATCAAGTATTTCTGGACACTTTTAGCGATAAGGACCAGTTCCTTATCATCAATGATCTCAGTTTTAACTGGTGCTCCTATGTTTTTAACCTTTTTCCTTAGTTCATAAGTCTTTAAATTGCCTATAAGCTCATCAAAGGATAGAGTAGTTAAATCTTTGCTTTCTATGATAGCACAAGCTTTGATCTCCCAAGAATCTGGAAGAACCCTAGTTAAAATCTTTTCTACTCTATCTTCCACAGTTAAAACCCTTCCCAAAGAGATAAGTTCAGAAGCAATGGCATTAAATCTAGTATACATTTCAGAGATTGACTCTTCTTCTTTCATTTTAAAGCTTTCATAATCAGCATAAAGAAGTGTACCTCTGGACCTTTTTACCTGACTTGTTCCTTCGTGTGCAACTTGTAGAGCATTCCAAATCTCCTTTGCAGTGGCATACCCTTTGATTCTAGTGCATTCGTCAGGACTAAGTCCACCAACCAGCCACTTCCTTGCCTTTGCATTCTTTTCCCATTGCTTTATGTCTTCAGCATTGCATTCCTTCCTGGTTTTGGGAACATCGTTTCCCTCAGCATCCTTCTTCATTGGGATCATGAGACCTTCAGTTACGATGTCCCACAATTCATAGTCCTCTGCTTGAAGGTGATCAGGCATCCTCTCTTTCCACCATGAATAGTATTTCCATTTGAAATAAGGAGCTCTAACCATTGACTGACCCTCACTGTTCTCTCGTGATGTACTCATCTAATCCTAGGTGTTAGCCTTTTCAAGGATAACCTACTCTGATACCAATTATTATTTCCCACGATGCACCACTTTACTGTTTTAAGGACCAGTTCCTTAAAATGTATTCCTTTACTAAACTATATGCGGAATAAAAACTGTAAGTAAATGAACACCAGATATTAGCGTGGAAAAACCCCTTGACTCGGGATCAAAAAACCACGACCTACTTCTCAAGTAGGATTTCAACTTCACTATGTAAAAAGACCCACTTGGTTACAAGACTCCCTCTTACTAACCTAGGACTAACTCTAGTCCTTTAGTGATCTTTCTCACGATCAGTGAAGTTGTGTCAAGTCCACGACTTGAACCAGAAAGTTACAACTCGATTTTTGCTTACTACAGTTGAACTAAGACTTGAACTTTTACAAGACTCAATCTTAAGGAACAGGTTCTAACCTAGTTCTACTGTAGCTAACTGATTACACAAATAAGCTAATGACTCTTTTAAGCTTTGCTCGATTCTCTCTGTATTTGTGCACACTTCAATGGCTGATATGCTCCACGTTTTATAGCTCCAGCAACCAAGAAGTCATGATCAATTAGAACTCCAAAGCTCCCTTGAGTTTGAATCCTAATTGGATTCTACTCTTTAGAATCCGGATCTTCTATCCTTTATCCTTTGTTTATGCAATATTTTCATATCCGTTTAGACCTGCATAATTATCAAGATAAACATTAGTATTAGGATAATTAATAATATCTCAGCTTAAATGATTTTGCATGAATTATCTATTTAGCTGCAGTGATTCAAAGGAACAGGTCCTCAGAATCCGTTCCTCAATCATCAGTCAAAACTCCAAGCTTATCCAAGCTAACACAAGGTGATCCCATAACATTCAACTCGCTGGGAGGTACTCGAATCATATCCAGCCCTTAAGATCTTCTTTGCGAGCATAAAACAATTCATGTGTGGGGTGCACGTCCTAGAATGTATTTCTTCTAACAATCTCGTAGCTTCTTTAGCATATACGCATCTCAGCAAACCTAGATCAGGTGTTCTTTTGTATAGGACTGCGTCGCTCAAAAAGAAACCATTTGCCAATCTCCTCAGGGTCTTCTTTTGAGGACTTGTTGCATCTTTGGGGTAAGTTCTATCTTTGAGAAATCTGAAACGATCTCGGTCAGTCGTTTCGGAAGTTAGGACTCCGATTGGCGTGCCGATAATTTTAAAATATTCGTAAAGTCCATTAGGACCTGTTTGTAAAATTTGAGCTAAATCAGAACTCGTTTGGTAGGCATCGAAAAAAGGTGTCAGTTTTTATTGTCGATAAATATTAAAAAGAGATTTTCGAGCTCGGTTTTGGCGAATGAGCTCCGATTCGAAATCCGAAAGTGCCATTAGGTTCATATGATTATTTATGACTTTTTTGAACTTTCGAAAGTGAATTTCGATGTTGTTCGGTTAGTTTCCGCTAAAATGCCGAAAGTTAAATAATTTGACCTTTTTCCATTTAAATTTGCATCTTGAGTTTCGGGAACCCGATTTGAGATCCGCCTTCGCGAGTATGTTACATATATTTTGTATAACACATATGCAAAAGTTGGAATTATTTTGAATATCGTAGAGCACCGTTTTAATTTTTACCGTAGCAGCGAATTTTCAAAAGAAAAAAAGAAAAAAAAGGGCAAAAGACGAAAATAGAAAGAAACAAAATGATTAGGCGGTGAGCATATATATGCTACTGATCATATATGCTAAGGTCAAAAGCAGTAACAAAAACGATTCAGAAGCAGAGAAAAATGAAATGGCGCAGAAATGGGAAAAAAATGCAAGAAAATGAGAAAGGGGCCGGAAAAAAGTAGAATTTTCACCCTGAAACATTCAGGTAATGAAGCTAATATATTATTTGAGTTTACTACGTGTGTTTGAATATGTTTTAACGGTAAAACTTGGAATATTATACATCGTTTTAATAAGTTCAATTAATAGTTTAAAGGGTCAAATGGACCCCGATAATGAAATTGATTATATATTCGTACTCAGTGAGTTATGGGCAACATATAAATGTAAATTATTTGGGGTTTGGTTATGTGACCTTAAACCCTGTATATAGGCCTGGCCTGCGTATTGCGTATACAAATAGGGTATCAGGTTCCTAACCGGATTGCCCTAAGATGTGAGAAATGAAGCCTTTAGCCTAATTTGATATATTTTTCTGCTTATTGAATAGAGTGGGATCGTTTGGCAATGAAACCAAAGGACAAAGCGGTTATTGAGTGGTTGTGCTAACTTTTGGAAGAGGTAAGTGTTTATATCCATTTCTTTGGAGGCACCTGGCCTCGTGGATTTTCTACCACGTGTTCCTTACGTGTGTAGCTGCCGATAGGCGTACTCCTTACGCCTTAGCTTTGGATTTACCTTGTATATTATATATTATGTCCTATTATTGGTATTGCATTGAGGATCTGAGCATTGTACTCTGGCTGTGAGTTGGCATCTACTTCCCGGCTGTCGATGAGAGTCCCGCACCGGTGAAGGGTTATTATTGCATCACATTGCATTCATATGCATTATATGTCATTCATATGCATTACATTGCATATCATATTGGGTGCAGGCGTATTCCGCCCCAGGAGTAGGAGTATTCCGCTCCATTGTATCATATTGAGGGTAGGAGTATTCCGCCCCAGGAGCAGGAGTATTCCGCTCCATTGTATCATATTGAGGGTAGGAGGATTCTGCCCCATGAGAGTGCAGGAGTATTCTGCCCCAGGAGCAGGAGTATTCCGCTCCATTGTATCATATTGAGGGTAAGAGTATTCCGCCCCAGGAGCAGGAGTATTCCGCTCCATTGTATCATATTGAGGGTAGGAGTATTCCGCCCCAGGAGCAGGAGTATTCCGCTCCATTGTATCATATTGAGGGTAGGAGGATTCCGCCCTAGGAGAGTGCAGGAGTATTCTGCCTCAGCTTTACATTATATCGGGTGCTTTGGAGTATTCCGCCCCAAGAGAGTGCAGGAGTATTCCACCTCTGGTTTATATTATATCGAGTGCAGGAGTATTCCGCCCCAGGAGCAGGAGTATTTCGCTCCATTTGGTTATCAGATTGGATTCCCATCGAATGCAGGAGTATTCCGCTTCGAGATGGGATGGCGGGAACATGTGACCCTTTGCATCATATTTCATTTCATTTCATTTCATCTCACTTCATTTTATTGCATCTCAATTCATACCATTGTGTAGACTTACGGTACATGACTACTGTTCTGCTTATATGTGCACTGCTTATTTCTTAACATGTTTCTAGCTCGTATTCCTTGTTGAGTTTATGGTTTCATACGTGTTTCCGGTTATTATCTGGCCCTGCCTTTTTATAATTTAAATAAGAGGAATTTGGTCTATTTGTTTCTCTTCTCCCTGGCTAGCTATTCTATTCTTTGAGGTGGCTAGTCTGCCCCACTTATTGAGTCCTTTTGACTCACCCTTGTTTGTTGTTTGTTTCTTGTCTATCTATTTCGTTTTGGCAGGTTCGCTCCAGGATTGAGTTCGCCACGTTGCGAAGGAGCGAAGACGACTTCAGCTGTCAGGGTGAGCCAGCTTTTATTGCGGTTAGTCAGCTGTAATTTCTTTTTTTTACAGCTTAGGGGTATCATAATGTTTGTACTTTTTCTAAGTCTTATTATTATTTTTAAATTGAATTATATTTATTTTCCTAATTTAATTGATAAGGGTTCACCCGACGGGTCTAGGAAAGGATGTCGGGTGCCCGCACGGCCTAACCGGATTCCGAGTCGTGTCAGTTGGTATCAGAGCCCGGTTTAGAGTCTATCCAGACTAAGACAGTGTCTAGTAGAGTCTCGCTGATGGGTACGTAGACGTCCGTACTTATCTACGAGAGGCTATGATGGCATTTAGGAAGTTTCACTTCCTTCATTTCTGATCGTGCGTCGGTCTAGGATGCAAAAGTATTTTCGTTAATTCATTCGTGATAATTGTGAACCCTCGTACGACAAATCAGCAAACGGAAGGAGTTCAGGACGATGCAGTCTAGCCTGGGACTAGCACTGACGAAGCCCCGAGAGTTTTGATCGTGCTGACGATCTAGTTACGGAGGTCCCAGCTGTACGAGCTCGTGATGGGCAAGGGAGCAGGGCCTTGTAGTTCCCTTGGCTCTCTACGATACTTTTACGAGAATCTTGGCAATGCAGATACCATAAGAACCTATTATTCGTTGGACGGCTTATCAGGTTGCCGCAGATGCAGACGTTCGGTCTCAGGGAGCTCCTATTCCAGTTCTTAATATTGCCGCAGTAAAATATATTCCGGAGGCAACATGTGTTTTGCCTCCAGTTGTTCTGGCTGGTTAGTTAGCCTGAGTAATGGCTCAGTCCGAGTGTCCGAAGAGGTTGCATTATTTTACGCGGTTGAGCCTTCCGATATTCTTAAGCAATGCATTAGATAAACCTCGTGATTCTTTTTAAAAATAAAATGATGTCAGCATATCCTTCAGGCTCTTGATTATATCGAGCTGTATGGTGTTGATTATTCTGCTTTTCAGTTCAGGGGTCCAGCCTTGAATTAGTGGGCCGCTCTCTTATTAACTAACATTGTTCGATTTTTCTTCTAGATTCGTGAAAAAGTCCCTTTCGAGTAGTGAACGAGATGAAAAGTGTTGCCAGTTTGAGTGGATTGGACAGGGTAGCCTGTCGGTTAGCCTGTTGGTGTTTCAGAATATGAGATTTAATTCTATAAAATGGCTGAATATACATTAGAACTAGTCCATGAACCTTCCGAGAATGTTCAAAGATTTATTGCTGACCTTTCTCCTTCCTTGAGATCCTAGATGGCTCGAGAAATTGAGGTTGGGACTTCATTTGATGTCGTTGTTGATATTGCTCGAAGGTACGAGGCATACCATAAGTTAAAGTGGGAAGAGTTAGAGCGGGAGAGCAAGTGATCCCGTGACCCTAGTTGGCAACCATGGTACCTCATTTGGAGGTAAAAGTTCTGATTATTTCGGGAGGTCACCTTCCAGGTTATCTCAGCTTGTGTCACTTGATTCTTAGAGTGCGCCAGTAGCTCATCAAGATCAGATTCAGTCTTCTCTTTACAGCTATCAACAATCTTTCCAACTTCCATTTTTCAGCAAAAATGTGGTATCATTGTCGTGAGTCTGGCTATCCTTTAAAGAGTTTTTCGTTACTCCGGCGAGTAGGCAGTCATCCTTTCTCTCGTCACGCACCTGCACAGTCGCAGGGGATTTTATTTAGATCTCAATCAACCAGAGAAATGCCACAATCCATTAAAGGCGTTGTGGCAGTTATTCTTTAGAAGGTAATTATCAGTGTAGCGGCTTAGTTCAGCCGCAGAGGCAGTTTTATGAACTGCCAGTCTAGCAGGACGCTGAGGCATCCGATGTAGTAGACTCGAGTATTTCTTCTTCTCTTAAATGTGAGTAAGATTTGATTCTTTCGATCGATCTGGATATGGTGTGTCTTATCATGTTTCGATGGTTTCCTTGGATGTCGTTTCTATTAAGAATCGGTTGCGGTAGAGGGGCGAGCTTCTGGTATGATTCATTCCTGGCGTTTATGAGACCCTACTAATTTATCTAGTCAAAATATGAGATATTTAACAGTGAGTGTCGCTATTGCCTGCTTGGTATCCTGTTGTGCCACCTTCTCTTATTATATCAAATCAGTTTACCTCTCTTCTCGGAATTCTGTGTTGGTTGGATGATGGGATCCTAATTCTTCACCATCAGCAAGTGTTATCGTTTCTTCCAGTGTAAAGTGATTAGTATGTAATATTCGATCTACGTATCTCTTCTTGGTTCAAAACGCTAGTAAAGTCATGTTATCCCATGAGATTATCTGGGTTATAAAAAGGGTTTTAGTAAATTGTCAGAGTTTCCTTCTTATTGGAACGATGAGTTGGCATAGATGTTCCATAAAACTCATTTAATGTCTATCTCTTCAATTGCGATTCTTTGGTTAGCCTGACTCGGAAGTAGTGTAGCTCTGGGAGCCAAGCAAATAAAAAGATGAGCTTCCTGAAGCTCTAATTATTTCTATCCTCAGTCCATTGCCATCTCTTCTTTGTTAGGCACTGGTGAGCTTAGGCGGTCAGTAGCCTATCGTGATGTTCCCTGTGTTGGGCCAGAGTGCGTGCCAAGGTAGCCGGGTAAGCACATTATTGTTTTTCAAGGCTACTAAGGGTAATGAGAGGCGTCATTTGACCTTTGATTTGATCCTTCAGGCGGGGGTGCTTATAGAAAATGTATGGAGCTGTGACTCGAGAGTTGCAGCTGTTTGGCAACTCGAAAGAGTAGTTTGTAGCTTAGGTCTGCCTACGTTCAGCTTTTAGCTAAATCTTCTTTAGTCCAGCAGACTGTGTGGGGATGGTTATTCCTATTCAAATAGTTGCATGAGTTTGTGCTTTAGGTGGAGAAGTCTTCCTCCAAATATTGAATGGTAATACTAAATTCCTAAGGCATTGATACCACTTTTGTCACGACCCAACCTAGGGGCACGACAGAAACCTACAATGAGTGTCGATCACTGCTAAACCCACTATTAATCTATTAATGCCAGAGATAAGCTGGCAACCTGATCATATATACGTACCTATCTGCTGAAAGCATAAAGTCTGGAAAGATGACATGACTTTAAGTTGCTGGCAATTAGAACACTGAGCCGCAAGTTCTGCTATGTCACACTTCATTCCGTCCCACTAATAAATCTGCTTAAGATCATGGTACATCTTAGTCGAACCTGGATGAACAGTGTATTTGGAATAATGTGCCTCTAGCATAATCTGTCCACGTAAATCTGCAACATCAGGAACACAAAGTCTATCTTTATACATGAGAACACCGCCAGTAGTAACCCTGTGTGGTGACTTCGGTTTTCTTCTGGCTATCTGTCTGTATTTAACTGGAACTGGATCCTCATAATGACGATGTTTTACTTCATGAAAATTTAGAGTTAAAGGTCTAATGCAGCTTATCGTCCATCCATCATTGGCATATCTCCTTCACACCTCAACTTTTTGGGAAGTTAGTTTAGCGTTATAAGTGCACGTGTAATCAACTTTGTTGCTGGTATTCTGCTTCAGCACATGGTTCAACTACATGTCTCTTTTATTTTCACTTTTTCAAGTCATAATATTTCCAATTCAAAGACAATACCCTAAAGTAGATGTTCAGTCTGAAGATCATTCCTGGTCTGCATCATACTATCCAGTATTATTTGCGTGATCCTTATCCTTATATGATAGACCCTGTTCAGATGAACCTTTGACATATATTAGGATATGAGTAACTACATTCCCACAAGGAGCTTGCAGAACAACACTAACATCACCTGGGATGTTGCATAGTGCGTTCGTAAAAATAATATAGCTTCTTTCAAATCTTCTATAGTGTGTAGTGACAAGGTACTTCAAAAGCTTCCCCTATTGCATCAAGCGTGAGCTAATTTTTAGTTCCATCGACCTGTTCTATATCAAAAGGTATATCGAAGGGGTGATTATCGGCTGAATCATGTTAACCCATTCAAAGTTTCGTGTATCTTTGCTTCGAAAATGTAGAACTCTCTTCTCGTGATCGAGGAAGAATCAGCTTAGTCAGAATAAGCTGTGTAATGGTATTATCATATTATCCAGATATATTTTATTCCAAAAGTTCGATATGCGTGTTATAATTTTGATCCTGTAATCAGGAAATAATGCCCGTGGAGTTACTCATGAAGGTCGTGCAAGTTCTCTTGTTATCTGCGTAAATCTTGCTTTAGACTTAGGCTCGTTTGAGGACGAACGAGAGTATAAGTGGAGGAGAATGAAACGACCTCGGTCAGTCGTTTCGGAAGTTACGACTCCGATTGGCGTGCCGATCATTTTAAAATATTCGTAAGGTCCATTAGGACCTGTCTGTAAAAATTGAGCTAAATCAGAACTCGTTTGGTAGGCATCGGAAAAAGGTGTCAGTTTTTATTGTCGATAAATATTAAAAAGAGATTTTCGAACTCAGTTTTGGCGAATGAGCTCTAATTCGAAATCCGAAAGCGCCATTAGATTCATATGATTATTTATGACTTTTTTGAACTTTCGAAAGTGAATTTCGATGTTGTTCGGCTAGTTTCCGCTAAAATGCCGAAAGTTAAATAATTTGACATTTTTCCATTTAAATTCGCATCTTGAGTTTCGGGAACCCGATTTGAGATCCGCCTTCGCGAGTATGTTACATATATTTTGTATAACTCATATGCAAAAGTTGGAATTATTTTGAATATTGTAGGGTACCGTTTTAATTTTTACCGTAGCAGCGAATTTTAAAAAGAAAAAAAGAAAAAAAAAGGGCAAAAGACGAAAATAGAAAGAAACAAAATGATTAGGCGGTGAGCATATATATGCTACTGATCATATATGCTAAGGTCAAAAGCAGTAACAAAAATGATTCAGAAGCAGAGAAAAATGAAATGGCGTAGAAATGGGAAAAAATGCCAGAAAATGAGAAAGGGGCCGGAAAAAAGTAGAATTTTCACCCTGAAACATTCAGGTAATGATCCTAATATATTATTTGAGTTTACTACGTGTCTTTGAATATGTTTTAACGGTAAAACTTGGAATATTATACGTCGTTTTAATAAGTTCAATTAATAGTTTAAAGGGTCAAATGGACCCTGATAATGAAATTGATTATATATTCGTACTCAGTGAGTTATGGGCAACATATAAATGTAAATTATTTGGGGTTTGGTTATGTGACCTTAAACCCTGTATATAGGCCTGGCCTGCGTATTGCGTATACAAATAGGGTATCAGGTTCCTAACCGGATTGCCCTAAGATGTGAGAAATGAAGCCTTTAGCCTAATTTGATATATTTTTCTGCTTATTGAATAGAGTGGGATCGTTTGGCAATGAAACCAAAGGACAAAGCGGTTATTGAGTGGCTGTGCTAACTTTTGGAAGAGGTAAGTGTTTATATCCATTTCTTTGGAGGCACCTGGCCTCGTGGATTTTCTACCACGTGTTCCTTACGTGTGTAGCTGCCGATAGGCGTACTCCTTACGCCTTAGCTTTGGATTTACCTTGTATATTATATATTATGTCCTATTATTGGTATTGCATTGAGGATCTGAGCATTGTACTCTGGCTGTGAGTTGGCATCTACTTCCCGGCGGTCGATGAGAGTCCCGCACCGGTGAAGGGTTATTATTGCATCACATTGCATTCATATGCATTATATGTCATTCATATGCATTACATTGCATATCATATTGGGTGCAGGCGTATTCTGCCCCAGGAGTAGGAGTATTCCGCTCCATTGTATCATATTGAGGGTAGGAGTATTCCGCCCCAGGAGCAGGAGTATTCCGCTCCATTGTATCATATTGAGGGTAGGAGGATTCTGCCCCATGAGAGTGCAGGAGTATTCTGCCTCAGCTTTACATTATATCGGGTGCAGGAGTATTCTGCCCCAAGAGAGTGCAGGAGTATTCCGCCTCTGGTTTATATTATATCGGGTGCAGGAGTATTCCGCCCAAGAGCAGGAGTATTCCGCTCCAGTTGGTTATCAGATTGGATTCCCATCGAATGCAGGAGTATTCCGCTTCGAGATGGGATGGCGGGCACATGTGACCCTTTGCATCATATTTCATTTCATTTTATTTCATCTCACTTCATTTTATTGCATCTCAATTCATACCATTGTGTAGACTTGCGGTACATGACTACTGTTCTGCTTATATGTGCATTGCTTATTTCTTAACATGTTTCTGGCTCGTATTCTTTGTTGAGTTTATGGTTTCATACGTGTTTTCGGTTATTATCTGGCCCTGCGTTTTTATAATTTAAATAAGAGGAATTTGGTCTATTTTTTTCTTTTCTCCCTGGCTAGCTATCCTATTCTTTGAGGTGGCTAGTCTGCCCCACTTATTGAGTCCTTTTGACTCACCCTTGTTTGTTGTTTGTTTCTTGTCTATCTATTTCGTTTCGGCAGGTTCGCTCCAGGATTGAGTTCGCCATGTTGTGAAGGAGCGAAGACGATTTCAGCTGTCAGGGTGAGCAAATTATTGTTTATTTTTTCAGCTTCATTTTGCTCCCTTCAGGAGGTATCTGTCTTCTTTTGTACTCTTAGATGTCTAGTTTGGATAGCCCTAAACCTAGTTTGCGGGTAGTCAGCTGTAATTTCTTTTTTTTATAGCTTAGAGGTATCATAATGTTTGTACTTTTTCTAAGTCTTATTATTATTTATAAATTGAATTATATTTATTTTCCTAATTTAATTGTTCACCCGACGGGTCTAGGGAAGGATGTCGGGTGCCCGCACGGCCTAACAGGATTTCGGGTCGTGTCAAAATCTCTTGATGTCATAGAACCAAAGTTGTCCGTCCAACTCCTCTTCCACATGATAACAATATGTTGGTTGCCTCTTCACTGCCACAGATATTGACTCAATGTAACTCTTATCAGGATGTTTGATCATGGAAGATATAGTAGCCAAAGCGTCTGCGAACTCATTTTGTACCCTAGGTACATGCCGGAACTATAGCTTGGTGAACCTTTGCTTCAGCTCTTTTATGCATTCGAGATAGGGTAATATTTTTTGCAATTCGAGATAGCTCTAATTGCCAATAGCTCTAGTACATTCATATCTACCGCCATTCTAAGACCCTGGATGCAAGCTTCATATTCCGCCATGTTGTTTGTGCAAGGAAACCTCAATTTAGCTATAATAGGATAATGCTGACCAGTCTCGAGACTAGTACCGCTCCAATACCGACTCCTTTGAAATTCACTGCCCATCAAAGAATAATCTCCAACCATCGTATTCCTCTGCGATGTCTTCTCCTACAAACATGACTTCTTCATTAGGGAAATAAGTGTGCAGAGGTTCGTAATCATCATCCACAGAATTCTCGACCATATGATCAGCCAAGGCTTGAGCTTTCACCGCCTTTTGAGTGATAAAAGTAATGTCGAATTCACCGAGTAACATTTGCCATTTGGCCAATTTTTCAGTAGGCATTGGCTTTTGGAAGATGTATTTGAGAGGATCCATCCTTGATATCAGTAAAGTTGCATATGATGTCAAGTAGTGTCTCAGCTTTTGTGCTACACAGGTCAATGCACAGCAGGTGCGGTCTAGTAATGTGTACTTGGCTTCGTAGGAAGTGAACTTCTTACTCAGATAGTATATTGCTTGCTTATTTCTTCCAGTTGAGTCATATTGTCCCTGTATACATCCTAACGCTGAATCTACCACAGACAAGTACAAGATCAAAGGTCTCCCAAGTTCGGGTGGAACCAGCATGGGCGGACAAGATATATACTGTTTTATTCGATCGAATGCTTTTTGGCAGTCCTCCGCCCATTGAATTGCTACATCTTTCTTCAATAACTTGATGATCGATTCACAGATGACTGTGGATTGAGCTATGAATCGACTGATGTAGTTGAGTCGTCCTAAGAAGCTCATGACCTCTTTCTTACTCTTTGGTGGTGGAAATTCATTGATGGCTTTGATCTTGGATGGATCTAACTCGATGCCTCTTCTGCTGACAATGAAACCTAAAAGCTTCCCTGCTGGAACTCCAAAAGCACATTTTGCTGGATTCAGCTTCAAGTTGTATCTACGCAAGCGATTGAAGAACTTGCGTAGGTTATCAAGATGCTCTGAGCTCTTCTTTGATTTGATGATCACGTCATCCACATATACTTCAATTTCTTTGTAAATCAGGTCATGGAACATGGTTGTCATTGCCCTAATGTAAGTTGCTCCATCATTCTTCAACCCAAACGGCATAACCTTGTAGAAATAGGTTCCCTAAGATGTAGTAAAAGCTGTCTTCTCAGCATCTTCTTCATCCATAAGTACTTGATGATAGCCGGCAAAACAATCCACGAAAGACTGTAGTTCATGCTTCGCACAATTGTCAATCAGGATGTGTATATTTGGCAAAGGAAAATCAAATTTTGGGCTAGCTCTATTCAGGTCTCTGTATACACAAACTTTGAGTTTCCCATCTTTCTTTGGCACTGGGACAATGTTGGCTAACCAAGTTGGGTATTTGACCATTTATAAAATTCCGGCAATGAGCTGTTTCGTTACCTCTTCTCCCATCTTTAGCAAGGTAGATGACTTGAAAGTTTGAGTTTTTGCTTGACTGGCGGAAAGCCTTGATTGATGGGCAATTTGCGAGCCACCACATCTGTTCTTATGCCAGTCATGTCATCATACGACCATGCAAACACATCCTCATATTCTTTAAGAAATTCAGTATACCGTTTTCTATCTTCTACAGTGAGATGCACACTAATTCTTGTCTCTTTTACTATTTTATCATCTCCCAGATTTATCACCTCAGTCTCTTCTAGATTGATTTGGACTTATTTTTAAATCTTTCTATTTCTTCTTGTGTGGCTTCATCAAACTCATCACAGTCAAAATCAGGTTCCTCAAGTTCCATAGTTTTGTTACACGTTGCGGTTGCAGACTCAATCGATTAGTTTGAATGCTGAAAAATAAAATGTTGCGTAATTAAAAGATTAAAACAAAAGTGAAAGGAAATAGTGTAATATTTTATTTATGAATACTTGCAAAATAAAGTTTGTAGGAAGTCATATGAAAAAGAAAAGAAAATGTAAGTTTCACGACTCGAGGTCGGGTTTTATATTAGAAAGCATAAAGTAAACTTTATCCCGCAGATCACCAAGGTCCACGGTAAGCTTGGGCCAGGTTGCTGGTCCAGTTGTTCAGTGTAGCTCCAGATTCAGCTTTTGCCAGTCCAGGAGGTTCAACATGCTCTTCTAGGATCACACAACAGTCTTCGTCAGATAGAAACGGGTTTTGCACGCCTGCCAGTAAATCCTCTTCAGCATCAACAATCTTCGGCTCAACCCCTTATGCTGCTGATACCTCCCCCTTACGACCATCCAAACAACCAGACGAGATGAAAATATTTAGGAGAGTTTTGGTGCTTCTCTTGTAGTATTTGAAGTCCAACGAAGCGTTATCCATGCTTTTCTCATAAATCACAATTTACCCTATGCCAGCTTTCTTGTTGTCGGGCCTCATCACGATTTGAACTGGTTCGACCATGCCATCCAGGTTTTTGCCAAAACCTTTCCCCTGTTCATAGCCTTGCCTTATCATGATTCCTACAACCCAGTCTCCAGGCCATTTCATAGGTTGTAGGAGTATGCATGGCTCTTCAATCACTACCTCCATGGGCGTAGGTTCGGATGTTTTAGGGAACCATACTTGCTTTCCCCTTGTTTCTTCAGAAATATGCTTCCAGTTAGGACAAGCATTAAGTGAGTACATTGGTTGTTTCTCTGTTTTGGCAGGTATGGTCTCACAAAATTCCTGTGAAGGCACACCCCAATCGGATATTACAGGTTCCTATACCAAGTTCCTCCCTTCATAGCCTTTACCCCGTCCATCCCAATAAGTACTGTAGAAGCTTCTCCTTTTCTCCTCAGTCCCTGATGGTGTGTTGATGAGTTTGAGAGTGAAGTGTGCAACATACCCTCCTTGGACCGCATCAGTGGGATTCCAACCCTTGTTGTAGTTTTTGCAATATCCTCCTCGGCTGCCTTGCACTGCTCCCACAAGCTCTACAGTATAGAAGGTTTGTCCATCAGGAACATTCTCTTCAACTGCCGGTATGGTTTGTTCATTGTAGATGGAGTTGTTCCCTTCGCCAAATACTACCACATCTTTGTTGTCCCACTCGAACTTCACTATCTACTACAATGTAGAAGGCACCGCCCCAGCCATGTGAATCCAAAGTTTTCCTAGCAGTAGGTTGTAAGAAGCGGAGATGTCCATGACATGAATTCAGCAGTAAACTCCACAGGACCGACCATGATAGTTAAGTCGATTTCCCCAATGGTGCTTCTTTGTGAACCATCAAATGCCTTTACATTCATGTCGCTTTCTCTTATCTTGCTTTGATCAATCCCCATTCTCTTCAGAGTGATGAATGGACATATGTTCAAACCGGACCCTCTATCGATTAGAACTCTTCCCACAAACCAGTCTTTATATTTGATGGTGACATGGAAGGACTTGTTGTGGCTCAACCCCTCTGGCAGTAGTTCATCTTCGTGGAAAGCGATTCGATTAGATTCCATGACTTGCCCGACCATGCTATCCAGATTCTCAACTGTGGTATCCACCGGGACATGTGCTTCATCTAATACTTTCATCAAGGCATTTCGGTGGCTCTCTGATTTGAGGAGTAAAGCCAGAACAGAGATTTGTGCAGGAGTCTTCCCCAGATGTTCAACCACAGAGTATTCTTTTGCTTGAACTTTCTTCCACAATTCCTCGGACTCCTCCTCGCTGGTGCCTCATCTAACTTGAACAAGATGCTCGAGAGTATAGATCCTCCCACTCCTAGTCATCCCTTGTGCAGCAACGGTCTCAACTGTTGATTTACCTTTCTTCTATGCTTCGTAATCCCACGGCACTGCTTTGTCATTGTAGGGAGGGATTACGTCAACGTAGAAATTTGGAGCCACCTCTACCTCGATATGCTCTAGTGCTTTAGCTGCTTGGGCTACAGAAGTAGATACTGGCGTAGCCTCCTTTGCTTTGACAATGGTGCCTTCTAGGTTGCATTCCTCATCCAACTCGATCAAGTTCACCCTGTTATCTCCGCGGTTAGGTAAAGGGTTATTGTATACATTTGGTGTTTTCAAGTAGATCACCTTTTGATCGATTAGGTCTTGTATTTTATCTCTCAAGGCGTAGCACTTTTCGGTGTCATGACCAGGTCCCCCAGAGTGATAGGCACAGGTTTTGGTTTGGTAAAAGAAGGGTGATATTCTATCAGGCATTTTGAATGGGACGGGTTGTATGTGGCCTGCTGCTTTGAGTCTTTCAAATAGAGAACATGATTTAGCTAATGGGGTATAATTTCTTTTGGGTCTTGGGTTTTTTTTTGTGTGAGGTCTTGGCGGATAAGTATTAGTATTTCTGTAGTTAGGACACAGTGGGTATGGTGGTCTTTGTGGCGGTGGGTTTTGGAACATGGGCTGAGTGTTATAGACTTGATAGGTGGATGTGGGTGGAATATATGGGTATGATGGAGGTAGTGTTTGGTAGTAATGGTTGTGGGTGGGAGAATGGTCAAGTGATGCAGCAACGAAGGAGACGTCGTCCTTCTTTTTCTTTGATGCCCATGTGCTACCGGTTTGTAGTGCTTTTTTAGTGGCTTGTAGTGCGACCAAGCTAACAATCCTACCAGTTTTCAACCCATCTTCAACCATGTCTCCAATCTTGATCAAATCTCTAAACTTCTTGTCTTGCATGTTCAGCATCTTGTCAAAGTAGACATCCTGTTGTATGCAGATGAAGGTTGCCACTATCTCTGTGTCTTCCATGGGAGGTTGGACTTTGACGGCTTCAACTCTCCACCTAGTTGCAAACTCTCTGAAGGTTTCAGTGGGCTTCTTTTTCAGTTTCTCCAAATAAAACCTATCAGGCATGGTGATATTTCCCAAGACACACCACTTATTACTTAAGGACTAGTTTCTTCAATGTGTTCCTTTACTTTGTTGAATGCGGAATTAAACTGTAACTAAATGAACACTTGATGTTAGCGTCGAAAAATCCCATTAAATAGGGATCAAAAAACCACGACCTACTCTTCCAAGTAAGATTTCCACTTCACTATTTGAAAGACTCACTTGGTTACAAGACTACCTTCTTACTAACCTAGGACTAACTCTAATCCTATAGCGACCCCTTTCACAATCAGTGAAGTTTCTCCAAGTACAAGACTTGAATCCAAATGATACAACTCGATAGTACCTACTACAGATGAACTAAGACTGAACTTTGACAAGACTCAATCTAAGGAACATGTTCTTTACTTAGTTCCCTGTAGCTTAATGATTACAAAAATATAACGAAGACTCTTTCAATGATATAGCGCGATTCTCTCTATATTTGTGCACACTTCAACAACTGAGATGCTTCTGTTTTTATAGCTTCGAAATCCAAGAAGTCTTGAGCAATTAGAACTCCAAAGCTTCCAAGAGTTTGAGTCCAAATTGAACTCCTTGCTAGGTTACCCGAAATCCTTTAGTTCTTATCCAATCTTATGAAATCCTTTCATATCTCGTGCAGCCCTGCATAATTATCAAGATAAACATTAGATTTAGGATAATAATTAATTTTCCTGCTTAAATGATTTTGCATGATTATTTATTCAGCTGTAGTGATTCAAAGGAACATATCCTTCCTTAGTCATCAGTCAAAACTCCAAGCTTATCCAAGCTAACATTTTCCCACTTTTTGATGATGACAAACTCATAGACGTAGCTTCATGTCCTTAATGTCCTGAACCACAACTTGGAACTCAAAAGCAACATTAGTAGAAACTTATTTCATCATTAAGGATCGGGTTTTCAATTAGGTTATAAATATCACAAGCAAAATCAGACTTAATCTTCCCCCTTTAGCATCATTGAAAAGGTTGCATAAGTTAGAATTTATCAAGTATAAGAACAGACAGCTCATAGCCATTGAGGCAACTCAAAATGCAAGCATAATTCAATATAAAGCAACTGCAATAAAATGATATTAACCATCGAAGATAATTCATCATTAACAAAAAGAGTTCAACTAGGGGACACAAGCAGATACTAATAAATTATTCAAAAACTAGAAAAGGAAAAGACTGAGGCACTAGAACTAGTCTAAATCCACCTGGACAAAGGATGGCTTTTTGGTTCAGTTTATTAGGAGGTGGAAGGACCAGGTCCCTGAGACTTTTCCTGCAGCAGCTCAAACATCTGTTTGAGCATCCCTTCATTTGTCTCTTTAGCCTTAGTAGCCTCAGATTTCCAGCAGTCCCTTTCCTCCTCCAACCTCTTTATTTCAATAGCTTAAATGGCAACTTGTTGCCTTAAAACCCTCACTTTGTTGTTCAGAGGTTGTTTACCAACTCTTACCACTGGAGTATCAGCTTTTACAGTTAAGTCACAACTGAACAGTGTGGAAACACCAAACCACTCCTTCTTAGTAGCATTTTTCACCTCCCCCAAAGGAATTTCCAATTTTGCAAACAAATCTATCAAGATAAAACCAAATGGCAATGAGTGTTTTTTCTTCCCAATAACAACCCTCTTAATCAGGTGAATCATGAACCTGGGCTAGTTTATCTGCATATCATTGCCAGCAGTTCCATTAGGACCAGGTCCATAAAACTGGCTATCCCCCTCTTCTCCTGCCTTGGCATCATTATCTTGTTCACAAACTAAAACAACAATTGGTGCTGAGGATGCATTTCACTCTTTTGCACAGCCCTGGACTTCTCCTCATCAGGATTTTCAGCAAATTTTCTGGTGATTTCCAAATCAGTGGAAAGGTTAGTGAAATCTGGCCAAACCTTTTTTATGTAACTCTCATACCCCACAGAGGGAATACCAAGCAGTTCACCCAAATCCTTTGTGTCAAAGCTTATTTCTCTGCCCTGAACAGAGCTAGTTATCCTATCCCTTTTGATAGAACAATTTTGGAAAAATTCCTGCACCATAGCATCAGCACATCTCCCTTTGATCTGAAGGACCATATCCTTCCAGCCTTGAACTTGCAACTTTTGCAACAGCCAGAGCATACCTTCTTCCTCAACATCAGATACCACCCTACCTTTCAAAACCATTCTTGTCATAATATCATCATGCACACATTTTTTAACTTCATCTCCCTTATCCTCACTTTCACTCTCCTCACCTACAGTAGACTGTTTAGAACTAGAATCAGAACTTTCATCAACTAAAGTTCTCTTTGAGGACCTGGTCCTCTTAGAAGATTTTCCAGCAGTAGCTTTTACAAAACTTCTTGTCACACGCCCTTGAGCAATTTTTCTCTTCTTGGACTGAGGAACAACTTCCTCCACATCCTCCATCACATCATCTTCTTCATCATTAACCTCCCTTTTTTTCTCCACTGATTCAGTTTCTTCTTCAACAACAGGATCAACAACCTGTTTGCCTTTCCCTTTCCTACTTCTTTCTAATGCAGCAGCCATTCTTTCATCAGCAGCTTTTAAAGAACTCCTAGTTCTTCTGACCCCACTAGCAGGGGTAGAAGCAAAAGGAACAATTCCTTTTGCCTTGGAAGAACTTTTACCCTGTTTTTTCTTAAGACCTGGCTTATAGCTATCACCAATTTTCTTCAACTTTGCAGTAATGTCAGCAGTTAACTTAGCATCAATTGGACCCTTTCTAGCCAATTTTCTCCTCAGACTTTTTATGTTTATAAGATCAATTATTGGTCGATCACTATCACTTAAAACATCATCATCCACATTCTCATCGTCCATGGGTTCTCTAAAAGCAACCTCTGGAGACCCTGGGACCCATGCATGGGAGCCTCCAAACGCCTCAATCCATCTTTTTCACCTTCCCCCTCAGGAGTAGACCCAAACCCTTCTACCATTTCCCCTTCATCGTCAACTACATTCAAGGGTGTAGCATAGTTTACCTGAAATTGGTACAATCATGGCCCTTGACAAGTCCTCCACTTGTTCTAAAATTAATTCTACAGTGAGAACTGGTCCTTCCCCCTGAATGTCAAGCTCAGTGTTTTGTGGAATTGGGTTTTCAGGGTTTGGTGCGGTTGTATCCATAGGTGAAGGTGGGTTGGGGATTTGTGGTTGATTAGAAGTGGGGATGGATGAGGTGTTTTCAGGTGAGATAGACATGGCAAGTATATGGCGTAGGAGGTAATTCACTGTTTTTTCTGAAATATTGGAAAAATTCGAAGAGAGCAAAGTGAAAAGATTTTGTGATTGTGTGAGTTTATACAGAGTGAATTAAGCAGTGGAGATTAAGTACAAAACTGATTCACTTACCTCATTGATTGAATTTCACACGGTAAAGGACTCTTGGAAGTCTCAAAAAGAGCCGTTATGATTTGAGCGACCTGATGGGATTGGGAACTGTTTCTCCGAAGAGACTCTTATGCAGAACGGATAAGTTACCTAGTGGGACTTATCCTAAATTCAAGTAACCTATAGCACTTATCCTTTTATATAATTTGAATAATAAGAGTACATACCTAATTATTATCACCAAAACAGTTTCCATCCCAATTTAATCAAAATTGCTCAATCTGAAATTCTAAGAACATAAGGGTAACATCATTAAACTTTAGCAAACTTTAGAAGAATTCATGGTATATGAGTATACAATTAAGTATGGAACTTAACTGAAACTTCAAATTGACTTAGATAGAATTCATTATTAAACCAAATTTTCTAGCCAAATTTGAAGTAAAGCATATGTTGATTTAGGTGAATTTAATCATTCCTAATTCTAATCTGTTCCTTTCAAAATGATCTCTTCCTAAGGCCTTTGTAAAAATGTCAGCAATTTATTTGTCAGTAGGACAAAAGGCTATAGTAATAAAGCCCTTCTCATAATTGTCTCTCAAATAATGGTGTCTTATGTCAATGTGTTTAGTCCTTTTGTGATGCACTGGATTTTTTGTCATATTTATAGCACTAGTGTTATCAGAATAGATAGGAACAGTTCCAACATCAACACCAAAATCTTGTAATTGTTGTTTAATCCACAACAATTGTGAACAACATGAGGCAGCTGCCACATACTCAGCCTCTACAGTGGAAAGTACCACTGAATTTTGTTTCTTGGTCCCCCATGAAACCAAATACTCACCAAGAAAATGTGCCATACCTGAGGTACTTTTTCTATCAAGCAGGAAACCTGCATAGTCAGCATTAGTATATCCAACAAGATTAAAGTTACCACATTTCTGGTACCAAAGTCCCAAGGAACCTATTCCTTTCAAATATCTCAATATTCTTTTAACAACTTTCAAGTGAGATTCCTTAGGATCGGACTGAAACCTAGCACATAGACCAACACGAAACACAATGTCAGGTCTACTAGCAGTTAAGTAAAGCAAAGAGCCAATCATGTATCTATACAATTTTTGATCAACTGAAACTCCATGTTCATCAAGATCTAATTTTATGGCGGTGGCAATTGGTGTATCAATTTCTTTGGCATTATCCATGTCAAACCTTTTAAGTAGTTCCTTACTATATTTTTTTTTATGGATCATAGTTCCATTTGAGGTTTCTTGATTTGTAAACCCAAAAAGAAATTGAGTTCACCCATCATGCTCATTTCAAACTCACTCCCCATCAAGCTTGCAAATTCCTTACTCAGATTTTCACAAGTAGCACCAAAAATTATATCATCCACATAAATTTGAAAAATTAAGAGATGTTTACCTTTTTCTTTCAAAAATAATGTGCTATCAATTTTACCTCTTTTATATCCATGCAGAAGTAGGAATTTTGATAGACGTTCATACCAAGCTCTTGGTGCCTGCTTAAGTCCATATAAAGCTTTGTCTAACTTGTACACATATTCAGGGAACTGTTTATTCTCAAAACCTGGTGGTTGTTTGATATAGACTTCTTCCTTTAAGTAGCCATTCAGAAAAGCAATCTTAATATCTATTTGATGTAGAGTAAATTCTATGTAAGTAGCAAAGGCTATAAGGAGTCTTATTGCTTTCATTTTGTGCTACTGGAGCAAAAGTCTCATCATAGTCAAAGACCCTCTCTTGGCTATACCCCTGAACGACCAATCTGGCTTTATTCCTGGTTACCATACCATCCTCATCAAGTTTGTTCTTGAAACCCTATTTTGTTCCTATTATGGACCTGTTCCTTGGCTTGGTTTCAGATGCCAGGCTTGACTTCCTTGAAATTGATTCAACTCCCCCTGCATAGCATTGATCCAATCTACATCCTTCAGTGCCTCTTTTATATTTTTGGGCTAACCAAGTGATAAAAAGGCACTAAAGGCACTAAAGGCACGCAAATTGTGATTCTTGACTGCTGATCTAGTTTGAATTCCAGCATCCTTATCTGAGATTATCTGATCCACAAGATGTGAACCTTGATACTTGTAAGGCTTGTTGATGCAGCTCAAAGTGCTGATCAAGGACTCAACGTTCAACCGAGGAGGCCTTCACCGAAGGCAGTGGCTGATCAACCGGGGAGGCCAATCACTCGAAGCCAAGCTAAGCTGCTCCATGACATGCACGTTCAGCTGACCATGATGGGAAGTAGCATGTGTTTGGAGAAGGAATTGCTAGGTGTTGAAACCGAGGGCTACATCTTCAAAATTGAGCCCGAGGACAAGATTACCGAACAGCAGCTCTTGGCCCCGGGCAGCACAGAACCGAACACAACAACATGTGTTCGAAGCTAAGTCAGCGCCCGATGAGGTGTGTGTTCGAGCAGACAATCGAGAACCAAAGCCAAGGCTGACCGAAGTCAAAGACTTCCGAACACATTTTAGTTCAGCCCTGCGTGGCTTAATTCTATTGGTCGCCTGTGACCTTATTACTAGTTTACCCTTAGTAATTCCTATATAAACCTCATTTCCTTTCATTGTAACTAGCTAGTTTTTGAATATTGATGAATTGAATGAAAGTGCCGAGCACATTTCTTCTTGTCTCCGTCGTGAGCAAACCCTGGTGAGGGCTTTTATGGACTTGTGGCTTTCGGTGAATCCGATTGAACATTCCTCTTTGATCATTCAGTTTGCAAGGGGCAATGTTCTCTTGAGGATTGTTGCATAGTATAGGTGATTCTTGTATCCCTTTCAATCGAGCTTTGAGACAGGTTCCTCACTGTTCTTTCAAAAGAAGCAAGTTTTGTCTTGCTTCTATCTTTTACCTATCTTGTTATCTTCCGCGTTTGTGCTTAGCAACCCCTTCGGGATTGTCTTGCACCATCTTGGTATCAGAGCACGGTTTGGGCTTGTTTCTACAACCCCAAATCATGTTCAAGTTATCTTTACTTTCGTGCGTTTGTGTCTTTGTTTTCCATTTCGTGTTCTTGATTTGGTTGTGTTGCTGTTGGTGTTATTTGACAAAAAAAAAAAAAAGTGTTAAAAAGAAAATTCAAAAATTGTGTTTGATTGTTGGTTGTTTGGGAAAAACAACCATTGATTCTTGATCACCATTGTTTCCTGATTCCAACAAGTACCCGACGTACTGATTTTGTGACTAGGGTTTCTTGGTGAAATTTTGGACTGTTGTTGAGCTTTAATGGTGACTGGAACTCGAACCCCCACCGTGTTTGGAAGAAACCGGTGAAGATTGGTGGTTCTTGAGTGATTTGAGTTTGTTTGTTGCTTGAAAATCGAAGTTCTCAATTTGAATCGTTGTCCGTACGCCGGAAAATTGTTACCTAAAATCTTAACAGTGTACGACACGACGAGCTGGTTCTTAGCTCGAAGAACTTCATCTGACATTCTCCGTTGTTGTATGAAAACGGAGTTGACAGGACAACCCAGATCTTGATAAAACCGTGGTCAGTGAACCGAAGCTGAGTGTCCGTACGCCGGAGCAAGGTCACTGTTCCATTGAAGAAGAAAGGGGTTAAACTTTGAACACCAAAACCCAGGTGAAAATTGTCGGCTGAGAAAAAGGAAAGTGGATAAGGTAAAACCCTATCCGTACCAAGGAGGGACTACTCTTGTACGGACAGGAGTGGGTGTGGTCGAAAAAGATTCCAAAAGGGAATCAAAGGGTAGATTCTCCTAGGTTTTCACTTTCTTTCGTGTCAAAATTCTAGTTGGTGGATCTTTTGAGTAATTGTCCTACTCGAGGTCGTACTAACTCGTTTGAGCTGATAGGAAATCGTGCGAAGGGGTGACCGAAGTCCAAACTTTCATAGAAATTTCTTTTGACTCCCCGAGCTCAGTTAAAGGCGTCCGTTCCATCGAGTCGAACATCACTTCACTCTTCCCGAAGAGACAGTGACTATTGTCGAACTTGAAGGATCTTAGAGGACCGATCAATTGGACGAGCCACTGTTAACAAGTCCTTGAGTGACCAAAAACCGAACCCATAAATTGAGTGGACCCGAGTGCCACCCATCAAAGGTGAGGGAGAGTGTGAGGTGATTTCTAACCTTAACATTTGTTTGGTCTTTGACTTGTGCAGGTACCATGGCTGAAAATGATACTAGTGATCCCGATGAGTATCTTGAATGGAAGCTGAAAATGAAGCGCATCTTTGAAACCAATGAGATGACCGAGGAGAGAAAAGCCGCCCATGCTATTGCTTCGTTCGAAGCTTATGCCTCTACATGGTGGGAAGCTGACAAAAGGCATAGACGAAGGAATGCCTATCCCGAAGTCAATACTTGGCCACAGTTGATGAGAGCAATGGATGCTAAGTATTTGAGTGCCAAGTACCGGCAAACTCAAATGCAAAAGCTCTACGAGTTGAAGCAAGGGTCCAAGTCTGTCCAAGAGTATCATGATGAATTCGAGAAGATTCGATTGAATCTTGATCTGGTCGAAGACGAGGAGCAGGCCATTATCCGGTTCAAAAGTGGCTTGGCAAGGGATGTGTCATCTCAATTGAGGCTACACGTGTACCACACGTTGGAAGATCTATTCGATGCTGCTACCGAAGCTGAAAAATTGGTGAAGGACGATAAGACAAACCGGTATCGAGGAATCACTACTTCTACTCCCTTGAACCGAGGAAAAGAATGGAAGAGTCCTAACCAAACAAGTACCAACCCTGTTCGAGAATCGAAGAGACCCTTCGAGAGGGGTGTGACCGTTAACCAACCAAGAGAAGTGGGAGGAAACGTTCACCTAAACTCTCCTAGTGCTTCAAATATTCAGTGTCACAAATGAAAAGGTTATGGTCACATGGCAAAGGAGTGTCCAACTCGCAAAGTTATGCTTCTGCTCGAAGATGGAACCGTCCATGAGCAAGCGAGTGACACCGAGGAGGAAATTATCGAGGAGACTGACCGAGCTGAAGGTGATGATGATTATGAGGCTGCCGAAGCTGATCATCCGGAAATGTTTCTTGTGGTTTGAAGGAATTTGAGCTGCATGACTCTTGAAGAAGAGGACAACCAAAGAGAAAACCTCTTTCATGCCCGATGTCGAGTGAGGGGAAAGGTGTGTTCGATGATCATTGATTCTGGTAGTTGTGCCAATGTAGTGAGCCAAACTTTGGTTTCGCAAATGGGATTACCTACGAAGAAGCATCCCCACCCTTACAAATTACAATGGCTGAATGAGTGTGGAGAATTGAGAGTTGTCAAACAAGTGTGGGTCAAGTTCAAAATCGGAGAGTATCAAGATGAAATGATATTTGATGTGGTGCCGATGCAGGCTTGTCATTTGCTATTGGGTCGACCGTGGCAGTATGATCGAACAGCTGTTCACAATGGCAGATCCAACATTTACACTGTAAAAGCTCAATGGGAAGAGTTTCATACTCAAACCCTTGTCTCCAAAGCAAGTCACCGAGGACTATAAACGGATGAAAGAACTGAAAGAAGCGGCCAAAGCTAAGCTTCCGATGGGAGCAAAATTGGGGCCCGAAGAGACAAACTCACCGCCCGAAGAGAAAGGAATCTGTGCAATCATGCAATCCGGTGAGATATTACGAGGTAACGACCACGATCAGATGATGATTTGCCTTGTGCACAAGGGTATTCTTCTGAACTCTAATGATGATTTTTCTAACAATAACCCCATGCCTAGTGCTCTACAAAGTGTTTTGCAGGACTTCGAGGACATGTTTCCCGAGGAAATGCCAGGTGGATTACCTCCGTTGAGAGGAATCGAGCACCAAATAGACTTCGTTCCGGGATCTCAAATCCCCAACAAACCTGCATACCGGTGTAATCCCGAGGACACCAAAGAGCTCCAACGGCAGGTTGATGAGTTGCTAAACAAGGGCCTCGTTCGAGAGAGCTTGAGTCCTTGCGCCGTTCCAGTTATCCTTGTCCTGAAGAAGGATGGAACATGGCGAATGTGTGTTGACTGTCGAGCAGTCAACAAAATAACGGTAAAGTATCGTCATCCTATCCCTCGATTAGATGACATGCTAGATGAATTAAGTGGTTCTTCATGCTTTACAAAGATTGACCTCAGGTCCGGTTACCACCAGATCCGAATGAAACCCGGAGACGAGTGGAAAATCGCATTCAAGACCAAATTCGGTCTCTATGAATGGTTGGTAATGCCATTTGGCTTATCCAACGCCCCGAGCACATTCATGCGATTGATGAACCATGTGCTCAAACCGTTCATAAACAAGTTCGTTGTCGTTTATTTCGATGACATACTTGTTTACAGTCGAACCATGGATGAACATGTCGAACACCTAAGGCTTGTGCTTGAAAGGCTTCGAGAAGAGAAGTTATATGCTAACTTCAAAAAGTGTGCCTTCGGTGTCGATCATGTAGTCTTTCTTGGCTTTGTAGTCAGTGCTAATGGTGTCGAAGTCGACGAATCAAAAGTCGAGGCCATCAAAGATAGGCCAACTCCGACCTCGGTATCACAAGTTCGTAGCTTCCATGGGTTAGCTAGCTTTTACCGAAGGTTTGTTCGTGACTTTAGCACCGTGGCAGCTCCTCTAACCGAGCTGGTTAAGAAAGACAATCCATTTGTGTGGGGAGAGTCCCAAGAAAGGGCTTTCCAAGAGTTGAAACGGAGGCTTTGTTCTGCCCCGTTGTTGCAACTCCCTGACTTCGGCAAAGCATTCGAAGTCGAGTGCGATGCATCTGGAGTTGGGATCGGAGGAGTGCTGATGCAAGAATCGAAGCCGATCGCTTACTTTAGCGAAAAGCTTAAGGGTGCAACCTTGAACTACTCCACGTACGACAAGGAGTTGTATGCCCTCGTTCGAACACTCGCCCATTGGCAGCATTATTTGTGGCCTCGAGAGTTTGTGATCCGAAGTGATCATGAGTCCTTGAAGCATCTCCGAGGACAGGAGAAATTGAACCGAAGACATGCCAAGTGGGTTGAATTTATTGAAAGCTTTCCCTATGTAATTCATTACAAAAAAGGGAAAGACAATGTTGTGGCCGATGCGCTATCAAGGAAATTTGCCTTAGTGACCACTCTCGCCTCTAGGCTCATGGGATTCGAGAGCATCAAGCTAATGTACGATGACGATCCCAAGCTGAAATGTGTTCGTAACGCAATCTTGAGTGGCCGAAGGGTTGAGAAGTATCAGTGGCACGATGGCTACCTCTTCAAGAATGGGAGGGTTTGTGTGCCAGTGTCATCGTGGAGAGAGCTCTTGGTTCGAGAAGCTCACTCCGATGGACTGATGGGGCACTTCGGTGTCGACAAAACTCTTGGTATCTTGACCGAGCAGTTCCATTGGCCCAAAATGCGACGAGATGTGAAAAAGCTTTGCAACGCTTGTCTCGTTTGCAAGAAAGCTAAATCGAAGTCCAACCCTCATGGTTTATACACCCCGTTACCTGCGCCTGATCGACCTTGGGTTGATATATCCATGGACTTTGTCTTGGGGTTACCGAGGTCGGGGGGAGGACATGATAGCATCTTCGTTGTGGTTGATCGATTTTCGAAAATGGCTCACTTTATTCCTTGCAAAAAGTGTGATGATGCACAGCATGTAGCTACATTGTTTGTTTCTAATGTTTTGAAATTGCATGGTGTGCCTCGTACTATTGTGAGTGATCGAGACACAAAATTCTTGAGTCATTTTTGGAAATGTTTGTGGGGTGCCCTCGGCACAAAGCTACTATTCTCGACGTCTCACCATCCTCAGACTGATGGACAGACCGAGGTAGTAAACCGAACCTTGGGATCGTTGCTTCGAGCAATGACCAAAGGCAAGGTTGGAAACTGGGCTGATCGTTTGCCCATGATGGAATTTGCATACAATCGAACGGTACATCGAATGATTAACATGACCCCGTTCGAATGTGTGTATGGTTTTAATCCTTTGATTCCACTTGATTTAACCCCATTGCCTCGAGATTCTATTCTTGATTTTGAAGGTACTCAACGAGCAGCTGCTTTGATCGAGTTACATGCGAAGGTGAAGAAGAACCTCGAGGACGCTTATACAAAGGTTGCCTTGAAGAAAAACAAGGGGCGTAAAAAGCTGGAATTAAAGAAGGGAGATTGGGTTTGGGTTCACTTCCGAAAGGAACGTTTCCCGAACCTAAGGAAAGGGAAGTTGGCTCCTCGAGGGGATGGTCCATTTCAAGTGCTGAGCAAAATAAACAACAATGCTTATGTTATCGACCTCCCAGGTGAGTATAATGTGTCCAACACTTTCAATGTTGCTGATTTGGCTCCTTGTGCTGTAGGTCCAGTATCGGAGACAGAGGATGAATCGATTTCGAGGACGAAATCCTCTCAAGAAGGGGAGGATGATGCAGCTCAAAGTGCTAATCAAGGACTCAACGTTCAACCGAGGAGGCCTTCACCGAAGGCAGTGACTGATCAACCGGGGAGGCCAATCACTCGAAGCCAAGCTAAGCTGCTCCATGACATGCACGTTCAGCTGACCATGATGGGAAGTAGCATGTGTTCGGAGAAGGAATTGCTAGGTGTTGAAACCGAGGGCTACATCTTCAAAATTGAGCCCGAGGACAAGATTACCGAACAGCAGCTCTTGGCCCCGGGCAGCACAGAACCGAACACAACAACATGTGTTCGAAGCTAAGTCAGCACCCGATGAGGTGTGTGTTCGAGCAGACAATCGAGAACCAAAGCCAAGGCTGACCGAAGTCAAAGACTGCCGAACACATTTTAGTTCAGCCCTGCGTGGCTTAATTCTATTGGTCGCCTGTGACCTTATTACTAGTTTACCCTTAGTAATTCCTATATAAACCTCATTTTCTTTCATTGTAACTAGCTAGTTTTTGAATATTGATGAATTGAATGAAAGTGCCGAGCACATTTCTTCTTGTCTCCGTCGTGAGCAAACCCTGGTGAGGGCTTTTATAGACTTGTGGCTTTCGGTGAATCCGATTGAACATTCCTCTTTGATCATTCAGTTTGCAAGGGGCAATGTTCTCTTGAGGATTGTTGCATAGTATAGGTGATTCTTGTATCCCTTTCGATCGAGCTTTGAGACAGGTTCCTCACTGTTCTTTCAAAAGAAGCAAGTTTTGTCTTGCTTCTATCTTTTACCTATCTTGTTATCTTCCGCGTTTGTGCTTAGCAACCCCTTCGGGATTGTCTTGCACCACTTGTGTACCAGTCCATCCTTAGAAGTACCTTGTTGAGGAACAGTTTCTGATGTAGTAGCACTACAGGTTTGAGTGGTGGAACCAGCATTTGTCCCCCCTGTTTCTATGCTACTTTCTATAGATCCATCCTGAGGAACAGTTCCTTGTGCTTCACTGCTCACAATATTTTCACCCAATGTCTGCATTTGCTGAGGACCAGGTTCATCATGTCTCAGCATTCTAATTTCTTCATCTTCTTGTACCTGTTCTTGAGATAAATTGTCAGATTCATCAAACTTAACATGCATGATTTCTTCAATTTTCATAGTTTTCTTATTAAACACCCTGTATGACTTGCTATTTAAAGAGTAGCCAACAAAGATTCCCTCATCACTTCTAGGATCAAATTTCCCAAATGCATCTTTCCCATTATTATGAATGAAACATTTACAACCAAAAGGTCTAAGATGTGAAACATTAGGCTTTCTTCCTTTGAGTAATTCATAGGGGGTCTTTTCCAGTAAAGGTCTTGTCATGCATCTATTTATTATGTAGCAAGCAGTGTTTATGGCTTCAGCCCAAAAACTTTGTGGAAGGTTTTCAAATAATAGCATGGTCCTAGCCATTTCTTCTAAGGTCCTATTTTTCTTTTCAACTACTCTATTTTGTTGTGGAGTTCCGTGAAGAGAAGTTATGATCAATACCATTTTCATTGCAAAAGTTAAAGAACATTTGATTCTCAAACTCAGTACCATGATCTGACCTTATAGCAACAATATGACTATCTAGTGTTTTCTGAATTTTCTTAGCAAATATTGAAAATGCATTAAATTCTTCTTCCTTAGATGCAAGAAAAAGAGTCCAAGTAAATCTAGAATAATCATAAACCAGTACCATAACATATTACTTACCTCCATGACTCATTGTTCTCATTGGTCCACAAAGATCCATATGGACCAGTTCTAAAGGTTTGGTAGTATTGACCTGTTTCTTTGGTTTAAAGGATGACTTTACCTGCTTCCCCCTAACACAAGCACTACAAACTCCTTCTTCCTTGAACTTGATGTTCGGAAGACCAATCACCAAATTTTTGGAAACCAGCTTGTTTAATTGTGAAAGACTAGCATTGTGCCATATAAGAGGATTATTTTGCACCACACTCAGACAACTCATACTTCCATCAAGTAGTATCAATAGATCTACCTTGTAGATATTTCCATGCCTATTTTCCTGCAAAATAATCTCTCCAGAAGTTTGGTTAGTCACAGTGCAACCAGTAGATGAAAAATTAACATTATTACCTTTGTCACACAATTAAGATATACTCAATAAGCAATGCTTCAGACCATCTACTAGAAACACATTGTCTATGCTATGTGAATCAGATCTACCTACCTTTCCAATGCCAATAATTTTTCCTTTCTTACCATTACCGAAGGAAACACTTCCTCCTTGAAATGCTGAGAGTGAAAGGAACAGTTCCTTATGTCCTGTCATATGCCTTAAGCAACCACTGTCCATGTACCATTTGTGGTTCCTCTCCTTCACTCTAGCCTGCAAAAGAAAACTAGGGGTTAATTTTAAGAACCAAAACTAGTTTGGGTTCCTTTCCTTGAGAAAAAGTATGAATCAGATCTCTCTTAGCCTAGAATGGTAATGACTTCTTTGTGTGAACAGTTTTCTTTGCCACAGAGTTTTGAACAGGTTTATAGGACATGTTCCTTTGTGCAGCCATTCCCAGAGATTGGCAATTTCTTTTCAAGTGACCAGTGTTCCCACAATGAAAGCATAACCAATTTTCAGGAAGAGTTAGATACTTACTCTTTGGATCCCATTTGGGAAATGACTGAGATTGCATAAACCTAATACCCTTTCTATTACTACTATGATTTTCATGTAACCATTCTAGTGCTTCAGAGGACTTGTTCTATTTTACAGTTTTTCCTAACTCCCGTTTTGTTTTAACTAAGTCCTCTTCCAAAGATCTTATCTTTTCATCTTTCTTGCACAGTTCATCAACTTTGACTTTCAATTTCTCTTCAGCAATGAGCTGATGAGAATTAGCAATGCCCTTACCATTTTAAACTGTTTTGACTTTTAATTTCTCATTTTCTAGTTTCTGAACAGTTGATTCAAGTGTGAGGACCTATTCTTCTATAATGCTAATTTTCCTTTTCAAGGTGTCATTTTTAATTACTACCTTTTTATATTTTGTTTCTAAACTTTCAATTTTATCATGAAGTTGATCTTTACCATCCCTTAGAGATTTAAACTCATTTAGCACGGAGTGAAATACCTTAACTAATTTCTCTCTAGGCATGTTTTTCACATCTTCTTTAAGTTTAGAGAAATACCTCAAAATCTTCTTCATTATCTGAATCTTCAAGAGCCATTAGTGCAAGCTCATCATCCAGATCATCATCAGATTGCTCATCTTCACTATCTTGCCAACCGGCAACCATAGCTTTGGGATTTCCACTTTTCTTGCGGACCTGTTCCCTAGCCTTTCTTCTTTCCTTGACATATCTCTTTCTCCATTCTCCTTCCATAACTAGACATTTGCTGATGTAGTGCTCCATACTTCCACATTTGAAATATTCTCCAGCCTGTTTCATGTTAGAAGTCCCACCCTGTCTACTAGCCCCCTTTTTCTTATTCAAGTATCTTTGGACACTCTTAGCTATAAGGACCAGTTCCTTATCATCACCAGGATTATCAGCAGTAGTTAAGGCTAGGTTGGGTTCAACTTTAACTGGTTCTCCTATATTCATAACCTTTTTCCTTAGCTCGTAAGTTTTCTGATTACCTATAAGTTCATCTAAGGACAGTGTGGTAAGATTCTTACTTTCTATGATAGCACAAGCCTTAATTTTCCAAGAGTCCAGAAGAACTCTAGTTAGGATTTTTTCAACTCTATCTTCAACAGTTAAAACCCTTCCAAAGAGATAAGTTTAGAAGAAATAGCATTAAATCTAGTGTACATTTCTGAAATTGATTCTTCGTCTTTCATTTTAAAACTTTCATATTCAGCAAAAAGAAGTGTACCTCTAGATCTTTTCACTTGGCTTGTTCCTTCATGAGCAACCTGTAAAGCATCCCAAATTTTTTTGGCAGTGGTATACGCTCGAATCCTAGTGCACTCATCAGGACTGAGTCCACAGATAAGCCACTTCCGAGCTTTGACATTCTTTTACCATTGCCTCAAGTCTTCAGTATTACAATCCTTTCTGGTTTTGGGAACATCATTTCCCTTAGCATCTTTCTTCATTGGAATCATGGGACCTTCCGTGACTATGTCCCACAGCTCATAATCCTCAGCTTGAAGATGATCTCTCATCCTTTCTTTCCACCATGAGTAGTATTTTCCATTGAACAAAGGTGCCCTAATAGTAGACTGACCCTCACTGCTTTCTTGTGATGTACTCATTCTAATCCTAGGTGTGAGCCTTTTCAAGGATAACCCGCTCTGATACCAATTGATATTTTCCAAGACACGCCACTTATTACTTAAGGACCAGTTTCTTCAATGTGTTCCTTTACTTTGTTGAATGCGGAATTAAAACTGTAAGTAAATGAACACTTGATGTTAGCGTGGAAAAACCCCATTAACTAGGGATCAAAAAACCACGACCTACTCTTCCAAGTAGGATTTCAACTTCACTATTTGAAAGACTCACTTGGTTACAAGACTACCTTCTTACTAACCTAGGAGTAACTCTAATCCTATAGTGACCCCTTTCACAATCAGTGAAGTTTCTCCAAGTACAACACTTGAATCCAAATGATATAACTCGATAGTACCTACTACAGATGAACTAAGACTAAACTTTGACAAGACTCAACCTAAGGAACATGTTCTTTACTTAGTTCCCTATAGCTTAATGATTACACAAATATAACGAAGACTCTTTCAATGTTATAGCTCGATTCTCTCTATATTTGTGCACACTTCAATAGCTGAGATGCTTCTGTTTTTATAGCTTTGAAATCCAAGAAGTCTTGAGCAATTAGAACTCCAAAGCTTCCAAGAGTTTGAGTCCTTATTGAACTCCTTGCTAGGTTACCCAAAATCCTTTAGCTCTTATCCAATCTTATGCAATCTTTTCATATCTCGTGCAGCCCTGCATAATTATCAAGATAAACATTAGATTTACGATAATAATTGATTTTCCCGCTTAAATGATTTTGCATGATTATTTATTCAGCTGCAGTGATTCAAAGGAACATGTCCTTGGATCTGTTCCTTAGTCATCAGTCAAAACTCCAAGCTTATCCAAGCTAACACATGGCATCAGTGTTGTGCCCGAAACTGTCCACAAAATCTCCAGCCATTGTTTCCCAGCTTGTCCACTTCTTTGTTTGTTGCTTTGAGTACCATACCAGTGTGTCTCCGGTCAGACTATGGTTGAACAACTGCATGCGAATCTTTTCATCATGTCCAACCCCAACCAACTTGTCACAGTAAGACCTCAGGTGTGCCATTGGGTCGCCACTGCCATCGAACATGTTGAATGAAATGACCTCGGTCAGTCGTTTCGGAAGTTAGGATACCGATTGGCGTGTCGATAATTTTAAAATATTCGTAATGTCTATTAGGACCTGTCTGTAAAATTTGAGCTAAATCGGAACTCGTTTGGTAGGCATCGGAAAAAGGTTTCAATTTTTATTATCGATAAATATTAAAAAGAGATTTTCGAGCTCGGTTTTGGCGAATGAGCTCCGATTCAAAATCCAAAAGCGTCGTTAGGTTCGTATGATTATTTCTGACTTTTGTAAATTTTTCAAAAGTGAATTTCGATGTTGTTCGGCTAGTTTCCGCTAAAATGCCGAAAGTTAAATAATTTGACTTCTTTTCATTTAAATTCGCATCTTGAGTTTCGGGAGTCTGATTTGAGATCCGCCTTCGCGAGTATGTTACATATATTTTGTATAACTTGTATGCAACAGTTGGGATTATTTCGAATATCGTAGGGTACCGTTTTAATTTTTACTGTAACAGCGAATTTTAAAAGAAAAAGAAAAAAAAAGACAAAAAGTGAAAAACATAAAATTTAATGGCGGTGGGCATATGAAGGGATGTATATATCCCTTGATCAGCTTCATTTGGAAGCTCAAAAAGGAAAAAAGTGAACAGAAACAGTGATAAAATGAGAAACATAACAAAAGCAAGAAATGGAAAAAAAAATGCCAGAAAATGAGAAAAGGGGCCGGAAAAAAAGTAGAATTTTTACCCCGAAACATTCAGGTAATGATCTTAATATATTATTTGAGTTTATTACGTATGTTTGAACATATTTTTACGGTAAAAATAGGGATATTAGACATCGCCCTAATGACGTAAATTGATAGTTTAAAGGGTCAAATGGACCCCGATAATGAAATTGATTATATATTCGTACTCAGTGAGTTATGGGCAACTTATAAATGTAATTTATTTGGGGTTTGGTTATGTGGCCTTAAACCCGGTATATAGGCCTGGCCTACGTATTGCGTATGCGAATAGGGTATCAGGTTCCTAACCAGATTGCCCTAAGATGTGAGGAATGAAGCCTTTAGCCTAATTTGATATATTTTTCTGCTTATTGAATAGAGTGGGATCGTTTGGCAATGAAACCAAAGGACAAGCGGTTATTGAGTGGATGTACTCTTAGATGTCTAGTCTGGATAGCCCTAAACCTAGTATGTTGGGTAGTCAGTTGCAATTTCTTTCGTACAGCTTAGAGGTGTCAGTATGTCTGTGTTTATTTTTAAAAGTCTTGTCCTTATTTATGAATTTTTATATTTATTTTCCTAATTTAATTGGTAAGGGTTCGCCCGACGGGTCTAAAGGAGGATGTCGGGTGCCCGCACGGCCTAACCGGATTCCGGGTCGTGTCAGTTGGTATCAGAGCCTGGTTTAGAGTCTATCCAGACTAAGACAGTGTCTAGTAGAGTCTCGCTGATGGGTACGTAGACGTCTGTATTTATCTACGAGAAGCTATGATGGCATTTAGGAAGTTTCACTTCCTTTATTTATGATCGTGCGTCGGTCTAGGATTCAAAAGCATTTTCGTTAATTCGTTAATTCCTTCGTGGTAATTGTGAACCCTCGTGCGACGAATCAGCAAACGGTATGAGTTCAAGACGAAGCAGTCTAGCCTGGGGCTAGCACTGATGAAGCTCCGAGAGTTTTTGATCGTGCTGATGATCTAGTTACGGAGGTCCCAACTGTACGAGCTCGTGATGGGAAAGGGAGCATGGCCTTGTGGTTCCCTTAGCTCTCTACGATGCTTTATGAGAATCTTTGCGGCGCAGATACCGTAAGAACCTATTATTCGCTGAGCAGCCTATCAGGTTGCTGCATGTGCAGACGTTCGATCTCAGGGAGCTCCTTTTCTGGTTCTTAATATTGCTGCAGTAAATTATATTCTGAAGGTAGTATGTGTTGTACCTCTAATTGTTTTGGCTGGCTATCAGTTCGGTCCGAGTGTCTGAAGAGGTTGCATTATTTTACGCGGTTGAACATTTCGATATTCCCAAGAAATGCATTAGATAATCCCTGTGTAAGTTTTTTTTAAAATAAAATGAGGTCAGCGTACCCTTCAGGCTCTTGATTATATCGAGCGATATGGTGTTGATTATTCTGCTTTCCGATTTCAGTGTCCAGCCTTGAATTGGTGGGTCGCTCTCTTATTAGCTAACTTGGTTCAGTTTTCCTTCTAGATTCGTGGAAAAGTTCCTTTCGAGTAGCGAGCGAGATGAAAACTGTTGCCAGTTTAAGTGAACTGGACAGGGTAGCCTGTCGTAGCCTGTTGGTGTTTCAGAATATGAGATTGAATTCTTTAGGATGGCTGGATATGCACGAGAACTAGTCCATGAGCCTTTCGAGAGATTCAAAGATTTACTGATAACCTTTCTCCTTCCCTGAGATCCCATATGGCTCGAGAGATTGAGGTCGAGATTTCAGTTGATGTTGTTGTTAATATTGCTCAGAGGTACGAGGCATACCATAAGTTAGAGCGGGAGAGCAAGAGATCCCGTGGCCCTAGTGGGCAACTATGGTACCTCATTTGGAGGTAAGAGTTCTGATTATTTTGGGAGGTCACCTTCCAGGTTATCTCAGCTTTTGTCACTTGATTCTTAAAGTGCGCCAGTAGTTCATCAAGGTCAGAGTCAGTTTTCTCTTTATAGCTATTAACAATATGTCCAGCTTCCATTTTCACTGAAAAAAGGTGTTATCATTGTCGTGAGTCTGATTATCCTTTGAGGAGTTTTCCTTACTTCAGCAAGTAGACAGTCATCATTCTTCTTGCCTTCAGGCACCTGCCCAGTCGCAGGGATTTCATTTAGATCTCAATCAGCCAGAGAAATGCCACGAACGAGTAAAGGTTGAGGGCGTGGTGGAAGTTATTCTTCAGAAGGTAATTATCAGTGTAGCGGCTTAGTTCAGCCGCAGAGCCAGTTGTATGAACTGCCAGTCTGGCAGGATGCTGAGGCATCCAATGTAGTAGACCCAAGTATTTCTTCCTTACTTATATATGTGTAAGCTTTGATTCTTCCGATCGATTTGGAAATGGTTGTCTTATCATGTTTCCACGGTTTTCTTGGATGTCGTATCTATTAAGAATCGGTTGCGGTAGAGAGGTGAGCTTCTGATATGATTTATTCCTGGTATTTATGATGACTCTACTAGATTATCTAGTTTAAATGTGAGAGATTTGTGAGTGAGTATCGGTATTGCTTTCTTGGCATATTGTTGTGCCTCATTCTGTTATAATGTCAAGTCAGTCTACCTCTCTTTGGAACTCAGTGTTGGTAAGATGATGAGATTTTTATTCGTCACCATCAGAAAGTGTTATTGTTTCTTCCGGTGCAAAGTGATTAGTAAGTAATATTCGATCTATGTGTCTCCTCTTGGTTCGAGACGCTAGTAGAGTCATGTTACTCTACGAGCTTGCCTTAGTTATAAAAGGGTTTTCTGGTAAATTGTCAGAGTTTCCTTCTTAATGGGAGGTCAAATTGGCATGGATGTTGTTCCATAAAGCCTAGTTAATATCTGTTTCTTCAATTGCGATTCTTGGGCTACTTTGACTCGTAAGTAGTCTAGCTCTGGTAGCCAAGTAAATAAGAAAAAGAGCTTCCTAAGGCTCTAATTATTTTTATCCTCAGTCCATTGCCATCTCTTCTTTATTCGGCACTGGTGAGCTTAGGCGGTCAGTAGCCTCTTGTGATGTTCCCTGTGTTGAGCCAGAGTGCGTGTCAAGGTGGCCGGGTAAGTACATTGTTATTTTTCAAGGCTACTAACAGTAATGAGAGGCGTCATTTGACCTTTGATTTGATCCATCAGGCGGTGGTGCTTATAGAAAATGTATGGAGTTGTGAACTCGAGGTTTGCAACTGTTTGGCAACTCGAGAGAGTAATTTGGTAGCTCAGGTCGGAGCTGCATTCTGTTTTAGCTAAATCTTCTTTAGTCCAGCAGACTGTGCGAGGATGGTTATTCCTATTCAAATAGCTACATAAGTTTGTGCATTAAGTGGAGGAGTCTTCCTCCAAATACTGAATCATAATATTAAATCTCTAAGGCGTTGCTGAAGCGTAAGCTAATTCTTTGTTTCATCGACTTGTTCTATATCGAAAAGTATATCGACGAGGTGATTCACCGGAAGAATCATGTTAATCCATCCAGAGTTCTGTGTATCTTTGTTTCGAAAATGTAGAGCTCTCCTCTCGTGATCGAGGAAGGATCAGCTTAGTCAGAATAAACTGGGCAATGGCGTTATGATATTATCCAGATATGTTTATTTCAAAGAGTTCGGGTGCGTGTTATAATTTTGATTCTGCAATCATGAGATAATGTCCGTGGGATATTTATGAAGGTCGTGCAAGTTCTTTTGCTATCTGTGCGAATTTTCTTTAGATTTAGGCTCGTTCGAGGACGAACGAGAGTTTAAGTGGAGGAGAATGAAACGACCTCGGTCAGTCGTTTCAGAAGTTAGGATGCCGATTGGCGTGTTGATAATTTTAAAATATTCGTAATGTCCATTAGGACCTGTCTGTAAAATTTGAGCTAAATCAGAACTCGTTTGGTAGGCATCGGAAAAAGGTTTCAATTTATATTATCGATAAATATTAAAAAGAGATTTTCGAGCTCGGTTTTGGAGAATGAGCTACGATTCAAAATCCGAAAGCGCCGTTAGGTTCATATGATTATTTCTGACTTTCGTGATTTTTCAAAAGTGAATTTCGATGTTGTTCGGCTAGTTTCCGCTAAAATGCCGAAAGTTAAATAATTTGACTTCTTTTCATTTAAATTCGCATCTTGAGTTTCGGGAGTCTGATTTGAGATCCGCCTTCGCGAGTATGTTACATATATTTTGTATAACTTGTATGCAACAGTTGGGATTATTTCGAATATCGTAGGGTACCGTTTTAATTTTTATTGTAACAGCGAATTTTAAAAGAAAAAGAAAAAAAAAGACAAAAAGTGAAAAACATAAAATTTAATGGCGGTGGGCATATGAAGGGATGTATATATCCCTTGATCAGCTTCATTTGGAAGCTCAAAAAGGAAAAAAGTGAACAGAAACAGTGATAAAATAAGAAACATGACAAAAGCAAGAAATGGAAAAAAAATGCCAGAAAATGAGAAAAGGGGCCGGAAAAAAAGTAGAATTTTTACCCCGAAATATTCAGGTAATGATCTTAATATGTTATTTGAGTTTATTACGTATGTTTGAATATATTTTTACGGTAAAAATAGGGATATTAGACATCGCCCTAATGACGTAAATTGATAGTTTAAAGGGTCAAATGGACCCCGATAATGAAATTGATTATATATTCGTACTCAGTGAGTTATAGGCAACTTATAAATGTAATTTATTTGGGGTTTGGTTATGTGGCCTTAAACCCGGTATATAGGCCTGGCCTACGTATTGCGTATGCGAATAGGGTATCAGGTTCCTAACCAGATTGCCCTAAGATGTGAGGAATGAAGCCTTTAGCCTAATTTGATATATTTTTCTGCTTATTGAATAGAGTGGGATCGTTTGGCACTGAAACCAAAGGACAAGCGGTTATTGAGTGTATGTACTCTTAGATGTCTAGTCTGGATAGTCCTAAACCTAGTATGTTGGGTAGTCAGTTGCAATTTCTTTCGTACAGCTTAGAGGTGTCAGTATGTCTGTGTTTTTTTGTTAAAAGTCTTGTCCTTATTTATGAATTGTTATATTTATTTTCCTAATTTAATTGGTAAGGGTTCGCCCGACGGGTCTAGGGGAGGATGTAGGGTGCCCGCACGGCCTAACCGGATTCTGGGTCGTGTCATTGAACTTGGGTGTCTTATATTCATCGGGCAGCTTCAAGTTAGGGTACATGCAGAGATCTTCATAAGCTAGTCCTCTAGTTTCCTTGGTGCCTTGGAATTGCTTGAGTTTCTCCACCAGCTACTTGACTTGTTCTTTGGTGCTGTCTGAGCCTTCCACTGTCCATGCATACATGTCGTGATCTTTGGTGGGTAATGCAATAGTTTTGGTTTCAACAGTAAAGGGAGGTAGGCTATTTTGCGGTGCTTTTGGAGGTGCAATGTAAGTGGGTATGGAATGTCTTTCTCGGGGAACAGTGGATCTTTTTCGTGAGGGCGGGCAGTTTTGTTTGGTTCAGTGGTTCCATCAGCATGGACGAGAAATCATATTCTCCAACTCAAACAACCTTTTCTCCAGCTTACCATAATCATCATAGGCAACCACACCTTGCTTCTCAGGGGTTCCATTTCCAACTTTATCAAACACAGCCATGATATTACGTCTCCCTGCTTGCCTCATCACCCTTAGTGGTTGATAGGGTTGGAGACCTCGCAATCCCATAAGTATCACAAAAGATGCCTTCTCAAAGCTAATGATAAAATCTGATGAAGGGAACCAAGTAAACATCCATTGAATTGAATCCTCCGTCATGCTTTCAAACACCTTACCCATTTCTCTGTGCTGCTCGGCTACTTGAATTTTGGAACCCCGTACCATTCTCCAACCAAGTAGTTTGAACCAGCTGGCTTGGATAATTCTTACACACCTATCACCTTCCTCAAATGCTCCTTGAACCATGCTTGCAATTGAAGATTACAACCTTGAAATATTTTGCTCCTCTTTTACAACCCAAACCCCGATAAATGTCTGCCACAATTATAGGGACTATAGTGTAGCGATAACCATCAATCCCATTGAACACCGCATCAGTAACCATGACAAGCCTCGAACATATATCGTGATTCGAGCTTTCAGGAAACTCCATTATTCCTAGGAAACAAATAGCAAATGCAAATAGTCTAGCTCTCCTCCAGTCACTGTAAGATTTGAACTCTTTTTTACGGTCATCAAAAGCACCTAAATACCCAAATCTGTTGTAGAAATAGGAAAATGATGTTTTCTTTTGTTGTAAAAACTCTACGTTCACACTTGCTACCATCCCTAATTTGTCACGAAACTCCTCAGGTGTACGGACGCTGGGAGCCAAAATGTGACTCCCTTGCCAACGATGTTTGTCTAACCCCGAGTGTGATATGAATTCTCCTATTTCTTCCAGCAAAGGTGTTAACTCGAAGTCCCTAAATCTAAACACATTTAGTTTTTCATCCCAAAATGACACCGACGCTTCAATCATTTCTCTACATAGTTCCATTTCTAACAGAGAAACAAAATGACCCAAAAGTTGGCGTACTTCGGTTTGTTCACCCAACGAAAAAATTATTCCACCAATTAGTTAACACAGGAGGTGCATCCATATTCATTCCAAAACGCTGAAACTTTCGAATCATGATGACCTACAAGAAAAAGAAAATAAATGATTAAAAAAAATCCCCATCCCCTTTTGAGAACAATTGGACAAATCAAAATGCGTATTTATTTTCGCCTCACTTTTTCTTTTCTCTTTTTTTTTCGTTCTCTTTTCTTCTTCTTTTTTCTTTTCTTTTTCTCAAATGCACATAAGCATGTCCAAACGTTCTCTCGGGGTTAGAAACCTGTCAAGTTATTTTGAATAAGTTGAAGACTAGTCGGCTTACGAAAAACCCCTACTACGGCATGATGCATGCATATTACATTCCAAGAGTGGTGTAATTCTTGACACGGTTCTACAAGATGGACGACCAAGGGGTGGGGTCATTTTAAATTGTTGGTAGTACCATGGACCAACTATTCCAAACGTCCCTCCTAAAGGATTTTTTAAGGTGGAACGACCGTGAGATCCACGTAATCACCCGTGTGTGTGCGAAGTGTCGTTTTCCAGGAGTGGAGGAGTATGATTGAAGTATGTCAATGTCACAAATTTTTGTGATAATAAATAAATAAAGAAAAAAAAAGGAAAACAAGTTAGTAAAATAGTAATAATAACAGTAAACAAGATAATAAGCCATTGAATAATAAAATCTCAAAAATAAAAACTCGTTATGGTTAGGACTTTGAATATCCCCAGCGGAGTCGCCATTCTATCATACCCCACATATACTTAACTCGGAGCGAGCAAGACTCGGGTTTGACTGGGTAACTCGTTTGAGTTAAAGATTGGAGTCGCCACCTAATATGGATTTCTAAGGTGTATTAGGTCACCTAAAAGTCTAAGGTCGGGTCTTTTATTAACATATTCAATTTCAGAGATTCGAGGGCAAGAGGTCCAAATGACTCGGGGAAGAAGGTGTTAGGCACTTCCCCAAGTCCCACATAAAGTGGTTCCCGCCCGAGCAATTAATTTTGGGATGTCTAAACAAGTTATAAATGTTATCATATTCACAAAAGTATATATTACTAACTTAAAGAGTCAAATTCACAATCAATTAAAGAATTAAGTCTATTTGTGAAAAATAGTGTATATATAGGCAGCATGTATATGTAATTGGGCTTTAAAATTTACAAGAACGGCCTAAGCCCTATGCCTAATCGCACATTTGGCCTCAAATTGGTAAACATCAAGTTAAACAGGCTAATTTTGTAAGAAATAGTCCGAATCAGTTTATTAGTGCAATTTTCAGTATCTATTTATAATTTGCAGAAATAACCAGTTTTGCAAAAAAGTCCAACTTTGCAAAAAATAGCCAGTTTTAGCAAAAACAGTTTGGAATTGGTTAGAAAGTGGATTGAGGTTTGATGTAATCTAAATTACGGAAGCGAAAAAAAAAGATAGAAACGAGACGTGACTCGAACGATTACCTAAGTAGCAACGAGGAACTTGTCTCGTTACACGTTAAGTGAATGTCAATGAATCACCTACACTATGCAACTATCCTCAAGAGATACCCGACTCTTCAAATAGAATGATCAAAGACGGATGAAGTTCAAATTGGATTCCACGAATTGAATTCAAAAGCCCATACAAGGATTCAAAGAGAGCATAACTCATGTTTTCAATATTCAAGGTTATGTATCTCTAAGTCCTAGATTCCGGGTTGATGTTAAAAGTTCACCTACTCCGACTATGGGTATTCTCGGGCCTCGACCCAACTCGTCTGAATATGAGAGACAAAAGATAGAGAGGAGTAAGGGAATGACCGGTGACAAATCTCGAGTGGAAAAAAAAAAGGTTGTGTTGAGTGATGTGAGTGAGTTGTCACCACCCGAATCTATACCCGACCTTGAAAAGAAAATAAGGGAGAAGAGAGAGAGAAAAAGAATTATAGAGAGTGAGGGCACCCCTTATTCTAACACTTACTCTTTATCTTCTTCTTCTACTTGTGTGAGTACTTGTATAGGTATTCTTGGAGGCAAACCGATGGAGCCTCAACCATGTTCCAAGATGGAAAGACAAAGTGAAGAAGATCTTCAATGTGAGCTTCAAGGTGAAGAGACTAGCCATGATACTTCAAGTGCATTCAATGAGCAAGATGGCAACTCAAGTGTAAGTGTTAGTTCTTCTTTCTTTAAGCATGATACTTCCTTGTCTTATGATAGTGCTCGTGAAAACTCTATGCTAGTTTATGATTTGTATGATTACAATGTGTTTGCAACTAGTGTAGAGTCGATTGGTCAACTTGTCAAAAATAAGGATAATTGCGAAATGTGTAATTGGATGTGTATATTTTGTAAAATAGTCGCGATTTGCAATGTGGCTTTCAAAAATAGCCTAGTTGCTATGCTCGTACGGAATGATGATTTTGAAAGGGGTGTGGGGTGAAGCTAGACGTATGATTATCGGTGTAATTTAGTTTGAATAATGGCTATCAAAACAGGAGGGACAAAATTAGGTGTCAACAGTAAGTATACATATTTAACTAAGTCTACAGTGGATTATCTAATGAGTTCCCACTGAAGAGACTACTAAGTGAAAGAAGGAACCACGAACATAACAAGGAATCATGTCCAGGTACAGCTATGTGACTACTTTTGTTAAGTACACGTGACTGAAACTGAATTGTTCTGGACGTGCATCACAAAATTTTCTTATATGTATAATCATCCTTTATTCTTGGACACATTCCTTTTAAGTTACATATTCAAAATTCAACCTACCCCACTTGACATGTGAGCCTTAATGAGAATCCCTTCATAATTCTCACATTATCTGATTTCCCGGTTCCCCAAACACTCAAAAGGTGTTCTGCTTTTCCCGTCATCATTACAAAGCCTTCCCAATACTTCTTATAACAAAATCTCTCTATACCTCTCTCTTCACAAATCCTCAGAAAACAACAAACAAAAAAGGACTCTTCCTCTCCAAAATTTCCAAGAATCTCCTACTATGTCTCAAGCTCAATCTTCGTCAACTTCACCCACAAAGACGTCGGAAACCCAAACCTCTCAGAAATCCTCAAAGAAACCTAAAGCTAGTTCTACTACTTAGGCTGAAAGAATCGTAAAAGCTAGGAAAAAATTTCATAAGAGGGTTGGAAAGAAAGCATCCAAGAAATCAACTCCTAAATCTACTGCTCCTACTGTTCCACCTACTGTCGCTGATTCACAATCTGCAGAGGTAAGACTTGACTTAACTCAAACTGGTACTACTATTCTTAATCTATTGTAAGCCCTGGGAAGTTGAATACAGAAACCTTAGTAATAGAGATGGATGTGATTGTAAAATCTATTAGTGTAGTAGAATCAGACGGTGAAATCGATAGGGGGGAAGGAGTTAGAGAAGAAGGATGAAGTTCTTGAAAATAAAACTGTTGAACCTAGGATTGAAGGTGATGTTACTGGCATGGATCTAGGCATAGCTAGTATAGATGACGTGAAAACTGTGCTAGAAAAGTTGAGTGTTGAAGAGGGGGTAGAATCTCTAAAGGACCCAGTCGACAAACCTAGTTTGGAGGTTGTTTCCTTAGAGAAAGAGTGTGCAAGGGAAGAGGTGAGTGGTCCTGTTGGTGCTGGACCAAGTTCTGGTGAAGTTGGCCAGGACACTGAGAAAGAACCTATTATCTCCTTAGTTCCCATGGTAACTGATAATGCAGAACTGGAATGGACAGAATCTAAACCTGAAAGGGAAGAAGAGGTAGTTAAGGAAAATGTAAAGTCTAGGAAATCTGAGGAAATCCCAAAGAAAAGTGTCAAAATAAAATTTGGAGAAGAAGATGAGAAGATAGAGGAGGAGTAAAAAGAGGAGGTAGTATTTGTTAGTGAAATAAAGCCATAGATGGAGAAGAAAAAAAGGTTGATGAAAGGGGGAAAGGCTGTAGGAAAAAGTAAGTTTGTAGATGAGAGTGAGGAGGAGGAAGATTCACAATCTGAATTAAAAAGTGTGCAGGAGCCTATGATTCCTAGAAAAATGGCTACAAGGTCAGCACTTAGACAGCAAATAGCAACTCTTGAGAAAATTGCTGAACAGAATAAGGTGACTAAAGAAGCAGTAAAGAGAAAAAAACCCCTTGATGACAAAGAAGTTGGAGCTTGAAGTTGAAGTGGCCTAAGAGAACATATGGTGTTACTCCTTTAGAGGTAACCAAGATGTTCTCTGGTAATCCAAGACTCAGGAGGGAAAGAAAGGTGGAGAAAAAGGAGATGGAGCCTGCTCATCAGTTACTCTTTGAGTTTGTGCACAGGTTCTTGTTCCCAAGAGGTGAGAGAAACAGTGACACTTGTGCACTTGATCTGACATACATGGATCTGCTGGATAAAGGTGTGAAAATCAACCTGTCTGGGCTGATCATAAGGCACATTAAGAGAATTGCATATACTGATAAGAGGGGTCATTCTTTTGTGCATTCTTACATTTTGCAGCAGGTATTTGAGCACTTTGGAGTGCCTCTCAAGAATGGGAAGAAGGCTATTTATCATCAGATGTTTGGCATGCATGTCTTGAAGACCTGCTAAGGGGTATTGCAGATACCTGAAGTTGAAGTGGCCCAAGTAAATAGATGGTGTTACTTCCTTAGAGGTAACCAAGATGTTCTCTGGTAATCCAAGACTCAGGAGGGAAAGAAAGGTGGAGAAAAAGGAAATGGAGACTGCTCATCAGTTACTCTTTGAGTTTGTGCACAGGTTTTTGTTGCCAAGAGGTGAGAGAAATAGTGAGGCTTGTGCACTTGATCTGACATAAATGGATCTGCTGGATAGAGGTGTGAAAATCAGTCTGCCTGGGCTGATCATAAGGCACATAAAGAGAATTGTAGATACTGATAAGAAGGGTCATTCTCTTGTGCATTCTTACATTTTGCATCAGGTATTTGAGCACTTTGGAGTGCCTCTCAAGAATGGGAAGAAGGCTACTCATCATCAGATATTTGGCATGCATGTCTTGAAGACCTGTGACTTCTTCAAGAAGAAGAGAGCATCCAAACATCCTATGCAGGTTAAAATGGAGAAAATTGATGAGAGTGACGAGTTTGGATTAGAAGAAGCTATAGCAGCTGTGAAGGAAATGGAGCAGCATCTGTTGGAGCTGATTGATGGAAATGAGAAGCTGAAGAATTAGCTAAAATTGAAGGATCATAAAATTGATCGCTTGACCATCAAGTGTAACAGGCATCAAGCTGAGTTGGTAGTTAAGAGAGCCAAAAATACCAAGAACCTGGATGCACTCGTCAAGCACTTCAAGCTTTAAGCCATGTCTGCCCAGTCCTTTATCCAAACCCCTTTCCTATCTCTCTTTCATGATGCATATTAAGACGATTTATGTTGGTTTGTACTTAATTGGGCCATATATGTTGTGCCCTGGATAGTTGATTTTAAATTGCTTGTTCTGTTTTTGTGGTTTCATCTATATAACTGCTGGTTCTGTTTGGGCCCTTGGATATATTCATTGTGTTCTTAGTTGACATGTTGCCTTGTGCTATAGTCTGGACTGTACTAACTTGTTCTTGCAGGATTTTAGAATCTTTTCGATGATGCCAAAAGGGATAAGAATGAAAATGTTGTTGGGATGTTTGTGACCTGACTCATCTGTTTTAAATTTCTTTCACTTGTTTTTGTTATCTTTGTCTTGGTGTTTGCATGTACAGGTTTTTAGGCAACATTTGTTTGTCATCATCAAAAAGGGGGAATTTGTTGAGTTAAATGTTTGAAGAATGCACGACTGATCGAAAAGATCTTGTGGAATGCAAATCCATACAGAACTAGGAGTAGTGGTGCGTAGGCTTATACGTATCCTAGTCAGCAAAAAAAAGTTGTGTCGTGGTTGTCTTATTGAAGTGTGAACAAGAGTTGGTGCTGAACAAGGACAGTATCACAAGAAATCTTGAGTTTCCATATTTATAAGGTTTCCTAGTGAAACGCTACTAGGGTTATAAAGCCCATATAAAAGCAAGTATTTGAGGCAGCCGATTTCAGTTATTCACCATGAGAGTTGAGAGCAAATAAAAGGTGATTCAAATAATTCTTGAAGTGATTTCACTGTGACGACAACCATTGAAAAACTTGGAGCATAATTGGCAAACTGATTAGGTTCTTTATTGTAGTTGTCTCGGTGTACGTATTTATTATTTTTACCTATCTGCTTACTGTAGAAGCTTTTGTAAAAGGTGAACATTTTTTAATGATTACTCTGTAAAGCTAGAATTTAGCTTTGTGAGTTGTTAGGGTCTAGAGTGTAGCCCCTATATAGGTTACAGAGTTTGTAATCTAAAACTTGCTCTTTGTATTAGTGAAGTATTTTTCAAAATCCCAGAGTGTGGGTCGTGGTTTTTCTCCCTTGAGCAAGGAGTTTTCCACGTAAAAATACCGTGTCCTTAGTTTGCTGTTTTACTTTCTAAGTTTGTGTTTTTTGTGGAAGCAACGGCACAAGAACTGGGTTCTTGTGATTGAGAGTCAGGTTCTTCGACGAAAATTAGAGGACACTATTCAACCTCCCCCTTCTAGTGTCCATAGGAGGTGCGTAGAGTATAACAGATAATTTAATGAAACAACCTTCATGATTAATGTTAACTAATTTTTGTAGTAGATTCGCCAAGAACTTAAACTAACATTCAAAATAGAACGGATTTAATACATATTTACCAAAAAAAAAAAAAACTTTTTTCTTTAAGTTTTCGTGATAATATTTTATATTTTGTCAATCTAAAAGAAAATTACATATTTCTAAATTTTGTCATCATTTACTTACTGAGATAATTCATAGTAAAAAAATATTATATTACTTATTTAAAATCATAAACGACATAAATCATCATTTATTTTTTAAAGTTGGTGACAACTCAAACTATATCTTCCTTTTTACATTTAGTTGCGTAATTCCTCAGAAGGACCCTCAGTATGTAAACTATTTTAAAAACGATGATGCAAGTGTGTAGTGTTTGCAGAGGTCTTTTCTTAGTTGTCACGCTCGACTCACTTTCTATATTAAACTGTATGAAGTATTACAATATAAAACTAGATTATGCATTTACAGGTTTAATTATGCCTTGCTTAGGTGAAAATAAAGTTTACTCCAATAGAAGAATAAATTTCACTTATTCCCCTCAACTTTATAGGAAACTGTATGAAGTATTACAATATAAAACTAGATTATGCATTTACAGGTTTAATTATGCCTTACTTAGGTGAAAATAAAATTTACTCCAATAGAAGAATAAATTTTACTTATTCCCCTCAACCTTATAGATTTGAGAAATAATATCCACTTTACCTATTGAATATGACGGTAAACCCCTTTGATCCTAAATCAACAGTCAAAAATGAATTGATATTTACATGTATTTTCTTAAGGTCAAAATTAGCCTCTTCAAATAATAATAATTATTTTTAAAATCATCTAAATAGAGGATCTAAAAGTATTCTGATTATTTTATATAAATGTGTTAATTAAATTTCATCTAACTTCCATAATATTTGATGTAAGAAATAATAAACCTCATTCATCTTCTGCATGAAATAAAAGTTATATTTAAATTAATATTTTAAGATTGTTTTAAAATTATGAAATATCACGCTCACCTTTTAAATCATAAAAAATTAGTCAAAATTTTCACCTTTTATTTTTTGTTATGATTACTAATAAAATATTTAAAAATAATTAAGCCATACAATATGTAACGATGACGTAAAATAAAAAAGTATTTTATGCAAAATTATTACTCTAGTTATGTTAATTTTCAGTAGTTACAATAAATATAATTAAATTCTGAAGCTATACGAAAAAAACTTCTATAAAATAAAATGAGTTTCTTAAATCAAAAGAAAAAATTTAAAGGAGTAAAATGGGATATAAAATTTTAAATATTTATATAATGCTTCTTTAATATATTTAATCGTCTAAAAAATATATATGTTAAATACTTATCATTATTGAAGGTTGTTTTTGACTTTTTAAAAGTGCATACAAATGATAAGCTCATTTTTAACAGTTGATTTTAAGATTACGAGGATTTACATTCTCTTTCAAAAGGTGAAGGGGTATTGTTTCCCAAACACAAAAGATTAGGGGGTTTAGTGGACTTTACTCCCACTAGAATATTACTACATTAAATGTCAAACATGCAGTTGATCCGAGTTTGAATTGGGAAACTAATTCCTTCCACTTAATGAGTGGACCCTTTTTATCATTAAGAATGAAACGAACCAAGTTATTTTATACGTGAGTGAGGAATTAAAACGAACACCAAGATCTTTTTTGACTTAGAATTTCAGCTAGAATAGTGTCTATTAGAAAAGCTGATAGTATATGATAATACAATAAGAAGAAAAAGAAACTACTAAACAAGTATGAAAGTTGTGGAAAAGCTTATATAATTCACTGTACGTATGTTGCTTTTATAATACAAGAGAGGATAAGAGAGGAAAGAAAAGAACCTCAAAGAAGGATCGGATAGAGAATTTGAAGAGGGAGGGGACGATGAGGTTGAGAGTGTAGGTTCCAGCCAACTACATATGGAGCAGGAGGAGACACGGGTAGAATCCTTATTATTTGATGCAAATGAAAAGGATGTCTCAACAAAGACAACATGATGGGATATGAAAACTTTGTTGGTTGACGGATCTAGACACACATAGTTGTTGGTAGAGGAGGAGTATCTCATAAAGACACACGGACGACTTTTCAGGTCAAGTTTCTTGTCTGCATAAGGTCTTAACCAAGGGTAACAAAGACAACCAAATACTTTAAGTTTGTGTGGGTTCGGATTGTGCTGAAACAATGCATGAAATGGTGACTTTCCTTTAAGAATAGATGTTGGCAGGCGGCAGCCGATTAATTGATGAATACAAGAGGGGGGTGAATTGTTTTTACTTCTAATTTTAGTCGACTACTCAAATTATTAGTTGACTTAGGAAGATAGATAATAATCAGTGCAGAATGAAAGGCAGTAAATAAACAAGGAACGACACAGAGTTTTATACTGGTGCAGAACCAAATGGTTCCTAATCCAGTCCCCTTGGGTCACAAGAGAGTTATCTCTCTTCAAGCTCTTGTAGAACACAATACAAGTATGGTTTATCGTTAACCAAAAACTTCTTCTCACAGGTTGTTTTAATCCTTCGCTCACCACTAACGACAGTGTCTGATTTATAGATGATCAGACCAACTTCAGTGACACAACTATTACATCACTACACAATCTCTCTTATCTTTTCTATGACACACTCGTAGACACTTAGGAATACAGTTCTTGCAAGTAAAAGACTTAGAGATAGTAGATAGTAATAAGTAGCGTAGGGAAAAACTCCAGAGAAGCTTGAATATATAGAGTCCCAGCAGCGACGCCCGTTGAGAGGAAAAGAGGCAGATTTGTAATCGAGATATGAAGGAGATGTGATTGACGAGGTTCCGAAATTAGAGAGATTTGACCCAAAAGATTTGACTCTCTTAGGGATATAAATATCTCCAGAGAATAAGGCAAGAGCATATTGTGGAACAAGTCCCACGAGAAACGTGGCCACAAATCTCAACCTTCCATAGCTGACTCTCGAAATCAATCAGCGATCCTCAGAATCAATCTTCCATAATTTTTAGGCTTTCATCTTGTAAATCCTGCAGAGGGCACATAGAACTTAAGTATCACATTCTTTTTGTCATAATCAAAACATATATTTAGATTAACTCAACAATCTCCTCCTTTTTGGTGATGACAAAAAGTAAAGGAGTATGTGCCAGGATACTTCCCTTTGTCGCTCTAGTCGATTGTCCAATCCTGATAGCTGACTCCCCCTGAGTGAGTGCGTTATCCAATCCTGATAGTTGACTCCCCCTGAGTGAGTGTCCTATTATATTGACAAGTATAGGTCTCCAGGGTAAGGAGGTTAGTTGACTCCCCCTGAGTGAGTGACCCTATACATTGTATAATGCAGATACGATAATACGATATTCACATAGAGCGAATGTACATAAGCAGTCTGTTCTCCCCCTTGGCATCAACCAAAAAGGAGCAAGTCTAAAATATCCTGAATATTACAGACCTAGAGAGCTTAGTTTATCGAGGAGCAAGGAAATAGGTAAGGGTATTCACAACATTATCAGTCATCCTGTCCAGCTTAGTTTGAACATCTGTAGACATGGCAGTAATTCTGGCCTGAACATTTGTAGAGACAGCATCAATTCCGGCATGCACCTGTCTTATAGCAGCAGAGTCAGTCACAACAGTGTCTAACTTAAGAGAGAACCTACCAACATCCAGTTTGAGCTCAGCGATATCATCGGAGGCCTTCTCACTCTTGTAGTGCAGACTAAGTAACAGGTCATTGATGTCAGCCATAGCATCCTTAAGCTTACCAACAGGCTCAGCATCAGCCGGAACAGATGGCTTGGAAGGACCAGCAGGATCATCAGCCGGTTTAGGAGACTTTGGTTCCTTGCGAACCCAGGAGCCGTGAAGGCGAACATACCCCATGGATGCAAAAGTGCGAGAATTATAGCATGCAGTTAATGAGCAGGTTTTCCAAGCAGAGATATCAACTCTATAAAAGTGCAGGATACGAGTGATAATGATACCATACGGAAGAGAAGCATATTCAGCAATACTTTCAAGCATATATTCAATGATCCAGGCAGCCAAATCAAGTTTCTTTTTAGTAACTAAGCAATAAACAATCAGAGTGTCACGTTGGGAGAGGGAACTGAGAGAACCAGTGCGGGGAAGTAGAGTAGTACCAACAATATGAGCCAACACACGTATTTCAAAGGAGAGGTCTAAGGGGCCTAGTTGCCCTTCAGGAACATCAGACTTATCACATAAAAAGGTCTTGGCTTGGTCAAAAGAGACCTCAAAATCAGCAGGCCAAGAAATTTTAAAGAATTCAGAGTAGCCAGAAGACTTACAGCCCAGAATACGGCACAGAATAGCCTTGGTGATAACAATGCGAGTGTTCAACACCATTGTCTCAAAACCACTGGAGGAGCAGGGGCGGAGATTAGCATTAAAGAGTCTTACTAAATCCTCGGGAATGTCAATGGGTTCAGTAGAGAAGAAGTTTGACCAGTCTTGAGGGAATCCATAGACTCCAAGTCCACAAGTCTGCCATGAGCCAGAGGTTTCTCCTTGATAGCGACAAGCTTTTCACTCGCAGAGACATCCCAGAAATCCAGAGTCTCATCCAAATCAGCAAGGGAGAATTCCTTCTTGGGTCTTTTAACACATTCTTCGTCAGGAGACTGCATAGGTCGTTTGCCGGATTTCTTGGAAGGATTAGGGTTTCTGTCAGGGCTTTGATAATTTGACATGGTATTTTCGGAGTGGTCAGAGTCCACCTGTACCGGAGTGGTAGAGGTAGTGGGTAATTTTGATTTGGTGTGTTGACTCCGACGAGCAGAGAAGGAAGTTTTCCTGACCATTGTAATGTAGAAGGGTTGAGGAGAAGTGGAGAGATGAAAGGGTTTGAGAATGGGGGAAGTTAAAAAGAAAAAGGGATGAGAACAGAAGTGGTATCGTGTGTGGGAGAGGAAAAGAAAAGACGTGATGGTCTGATGGAAGTGAAAGGACAAGGTGCAGACCCTTGGAACTCGCTTCCACGCCGCCTGACAACTTTTCAACTAAAAAGAGTAGTGATGGCATTTGAAAAGGTAAAAAGTAATAATGACAGAGTAAAATAATCATAAAACCGGAAAGTTTTTAATTATAATAAAACAAAAAAAAAGGTTTAATTGCTGGAGAGTAATGAGAGTTAATAAGGATCAGGTAAGATCCCAAGCAAGTCACGTAGAGCACAAAATCGTTCTTCTAAAAGAGGTTTAGTAAAAATGTCAGCCAATTGAAAATCGGTGCTCACGAAGGCAATATCAACATCACCATCCTAAACATGATCTCTTATAAAATGATAACGAACATCAATATGCTTAGTTCTAGGATGATCAACAGGATTGTATGATAATTCAATAGCACTAGTGTTATCACATAGCATAGGAATAGGTTTAAAAAATAGATCATAGTCAGAAAGTTGCTTGCCCATCCAAAGAAGTTGAGTGCAACAATGTCCTAATGCGACATATTCGGATTCAGCAGTAGAAAGAGCAGTGCAATCCTGTTTCTTACTGTGCCATGAAACAAGGGATTTCCCAAGAAAGAAGCTTGCACCACTGGTGCTTTTTCTATCAATTCTATCACCTGCATAGTCAGCGTCTGAAAAGCCAATAAGATAAAAGAAATTGGTGCAAGGGTACCATAGACCATAGTTTACTGTACCAACAAGATATCGAAGAATTCTTTTGACTGCAGTAAGATGGGATACTTTAGGAGCTTACTGAAAGCGAGCACATTTACAAACTGAAAGCATAATATCTGGTCGACTAGTAGTTAAGTAAAGTAATGATCCAATCATACCTCGATAGAGAGAAGCATTGATACTTGTACCTTTTGAGTCACTTACCAGATGGGTAGCAGGGCTCATGGGAGTTTTAGCAGAGTTGGCGTCATTCATGCCAAACTTAAGGATGAGTTCCTTAGTATATTTAGATTGACAAATGAAGATACCATCGTCGTACTGTTTGATTTGAAGTCCGAGGAAGAACGTGAGTTCACCCATCATACTCATTTCAAACTCTCCCTGCATTAGCACTTCAAAATTCTTGCATAGTTCTGGATTAGTGCTACAAAAAATGATATCATCTACGTAAATTTGTATAGTAAGAATGTCAGAGGAAGTTTTCTGTATAAATAAGGTTTTGTCACTTTTTCCTCTAGAAAAACCATGGGATAATAGGAAGGAGCTGAGTCTTTCATACCAGGCACGATGGGCTTGTTTAAGACCGTAAAGAGCTTTGGAAAGCTTGAAAACATGATGAGGGTAGTTAGAGTTTTCAAAACCCGGGGGTTGCTTGACAAAAACTTCTTCTTTAATAAATCCATTTAGGAAAGCACTTTTAACATCCATTTGAAAAAGTTTGAATCATTTGAAAGAAGCAAAAGCCAAAAGCATGCGAATAGATTCAAGTCTAGCAACAGGAGCAAATGTCTCGTCGTAGTTGACTCCCTCCGTTTGAGAGTAGCCTTGAGCCACTAAACGAGCCTTGTTTCTTACCACCTTACCTTCTTCGTTGAGCTTGTTTCTGAATACCCATTTTGTGCCGATAACATATTTTCCTTTGGGTTTAGGAACAAGCTTCCATACCTGATTTTTCTCAAATTGATCGAGCTCCTCTTTCATGGCAAGGACCCAAGAATCATCTTGAAGGGCTTCGTTTATCTTCTTTGGTTCAATCTGTGAGATGAAAGCCAGAGTAGATTTAAGAGAGTTTCTCGTTTTCATACCTTCTCGAGGATCTCCAATGATGTATTTCTGTGGATAGTCAGGATCACTTCTCCATTCATTTGGTACTACCACTTCCAATTCTTTGAGCTGTGTAGTTGACTCAGCCTGTCCTGGAATGGAATCTGACTCCTCAATATTTTGAATTTGAGGACTTGAAGGCTCACAGGTGGTGACTGTAATTTCTGAGGGTGTTGAAAAAGTTGGTTTGACTTCTTCGTTATCTGCATCATTACCTTTCTCGACATGGGTCAAAGAATCATCAAAGACAACATGCATGGATTCTTCAACAGATAATGTCCTTTTATTAAACACTCTATAAGATCTACTGGTAGTAGAGTATCCTAGAAAAATACCTTCGTCACTACGAGGATCAAATTTACCAAGATTATCTTTGCCATTGTTATGAATAAAGCATTTACATCCAAAGGGGTGAAAATAGCTAATATTAGGTCTTTTACCTTTCCAGAGTTCATAGGGGGTTTTATGAAGGATAGGGCGAATAAGACACCTATTCAGAATATGACAAGCAGTACTTACAGCTTCAGCCCAAAATTGATTAGGAAGAGAATGCTCAACTAACATGGTTCTGGCCATGTCTTTAAGAGTGCGATTCTTTCTTTCTACGACTCCATTTTGCTGAGGAGTCCGAGGGGACGAGAAGTTGTGAGTAAACCCATGAGAACTGCAGTAATCTTCAAAGATTTTGCTTTCGAATTCTCCTCCATGATCACTTCTGATAGTGGAAATGTAGTAACCTTTCTCTCTTTGAACTTTCTTGCAGAACACTTCAAAACTTTTAAAAGCATCATCTTTATGAGATAGAAACATAACCCAAGTAAAGCGAGAGTAATCATCAACAATTACAAATGCATATCTTTTTCCTCCTATACTAGCAGTTCTGGTTGGACCAAATAGATCCATATGCAGTAGTTCAAGGGGGTTGGATGTAGAGACAATGTCCTTTCCTTAAAAGAAGTTCTAGTTTACTTACCTAGCTGACATGCATTGCAGATATGATCTTTAGAGAAGTTAAGCTTAGGTAATCCAACGACTAGTTCCTGTTTAGATAGTTTCTCGATCAAAGACATACTAGCATGACCTAACTTTCTATGCCATGTCCAGGGGTCATTAGTAATAGATGCAAGACATAGATGTTTACCTGTTGATGCTTTACCATTGTTTAGAACATATATATTATTTTCTCTGTATCCAGAAAGAACAACCTTACCTTTGTTGTCATGGATGATGCATCTGCTAGATTCAAATTTTACCTTGTACCCTCCATCACATAGTTGACTGATGCTTAGGAGATTGTGTTTGAGTCCATCAACTAGAAATGCTTCCTTGATATCACAGGAGGGACTTAAAGATATAATTCCAATGCCAACGATCTTTCCTTTGGCATCTCCTCCAAATTTTACAGAACCTCCATCAGTCTTTGTTATAGATTTGAACAACTGTTTATCACCGGTCATATGTCGGGAGCATCCACTATCAAGAAACCATTTTCCCATCTTCATTGATCTTTTGTGGCGTCCCTGCAAAACAAAGTTTTTAAGTATGTTTAGGTACCCAAGCTTGCTTGGGTCCTTGAGGGTTAGCTTTAGAGGTGCTAGCTTCAATTTTAGCCTTTGGTCTCCAAATCCATTTTTCAGGATTTCTCTTTTGACATCTTCTAAAAACATGACCAGATTCACCACAATGATAGCAAATAGGCATAGTTTTAGTTTCTCTTGTAGACATAGAAGATCTGGCTGATCTATAGAAGCTATTAGATCCTACGGAACTTTGACTGGTGGACTTTCTATGGCTGTTAAGTTTAAGTTTCAGATGATTCATCTCTTCCTTTAGGAATTCATTTTCTGTCTCAACTACTTCCAATTTCATTTTCCATTCCTCTTTCTCTTTACTTAGTTTCTTAATTTTCCTAAGTGCCTTTTCCAGCTCGTCTAGAACTTCATCAAGATTTCTAGAGTTTTCAATACAGAATTCACGACGTACCTCACTTGAGTCATTTGATGGAATTCCGCTACTGGTGGAGTTGTCTGAGGCCATGAAGCAGATGTTGGCTGCTTCTTCCTGCTCATCGTCAGCTTCATCTTCATCACTCCTTTCCTTTTGGCGTCAGGGCAGTTGGTTGCAATGTGACCTTATTTGCCACATTCAAAACATCGACCCTCATTTCTGTAGTTGGTTTGATCTTTCTTGAAGGGAGCTTTGCCTTTTCTGAATTGCCGTCTACGATTCACAAGGCCATTCAGGTTTCTAGACATCATAGCAAGTTGTTCTTGGATATCATCCTCTTCAACATCTTGATCATAGTCGACTTCCTCCACTGTAGTATTGAAAGCCACAGTTTTCATTTTCTCTTCCAACACATTTCGTTTCAAATGAGTTTTCTCAAAGGCAATCAGATCACCTCTGAGTTCATCATAAGAAATTTTGTTTAGATCTCCACTTTCTATGTTTATCACCTTGGGTTGCCAAGTAGTAGGAAGGCTTCTTAGAATCTTTCTTATCTGTTCACCGCTAGAGTAGATCTTCCCAAGTGCTTTGAGCTCACCAATGATTTTGTTAAACCTAGCAAACATATCTTCAGCAGATTCTCCATCTTTCATTTGAAATAGTTCATATTCATAAACTAGAAGATTGATTCTAGTTTCCTTGACTTTACTGGTTCCTTCATACGTAACCTCCAACTTATCCCATATTTCTTTGGTCGTTTCACAACTGGATATTTTTTCATATTCTTCACCACTAATAGCGTTGTAAAGAATATTAACAGCCTTGTAATTAAGTTGGATAATCTCCCGTTGTTCGTCAGTATAGTCGTCCATATCAACATCAGTAGGAACGTTTTGAGGATCTCCTTCTTTCTTTGCAGTTTTGACAGTGGGAATGTCAAAGGGACCCTTCTTGATAACACGCCAGACCTTAAAGTCAACCGACTTGATGTATGTTTCCATACGAGTCTTCCAATAACCATAGTGCTTACCATTGAAGTAAGGAGGTCGGGTGGCAGAAGTTCCCTCTTGTAAAAGAGCTCCATTCACAACGTGTGACGACATGATCTTTTCTCACTTGCTGTAAGGCAAAAACAAAAATGTGAGTCCAAGCTTTGATACCAATTGATGAATACAAGAGGGGGGTGAATTATTTTTACTTCTAATTTTAGTCGACTACTCAAATTATTAGTTGACTTAGGAAGATAGATAATAATCAGTGCAGAATGAAAGGCAATAAATAAACAAGGAACGACACAGAGTTTTATACTGGTTCAGAACTAAATGGTTCCTAATCCAGTCCCCTTGGGTTACAAGAGAGTTATCTCTCTTCAAGCTCTTGTAGAACACAATACAAGTATGGTTTATCGTTAACCACAAACATCTTCTCACAGGTGGTTTTAATCCTTCGCTCACCACTAACGACAGTGTCTGATTTATAGATGATCAGACCAACTTCAGTGACACAACTATTACCTCACTACACGATCTCTCTTATCTTTTCTGTGACACACTCGTAGACACTTAGGAATACAGTTCTTGCAAGTAAAAGACTTAGAGATAGTAGATAGTAATAAGTAGCGTAGGGAACAACTCCAGAGAAGCTTGAATATATAGAGTCCCAGCAGCGACGCCCGTTGAGGGGAAAAGAGGCAGATCTGTAATCGAGATATGATGGAGATGTGATTGACGAGGTTCCGGAATTAGAGAGATTTGACCCAAAAGATTTGATTCTCTTAGGGATATAAATATCTCCAGAGAATAAGGCAAGAGCATATTGTGGAACAAGTCCCACGAGAAACGCGGCCACAAATCTCAACCTTCCATAGCTGACTCTCGAAATCAATCAGCGATCCTCAGAATCAATCTTCCATAATCTTTAGGCTTTCATATTGTAAATCCTGCAGAGGGCACATAAAACTTAAGTATCGCATTCTTTTTGTCATAATCAAAACATATATTTAGATTAACTCAACATTAATACGGTAGACCAAGGTTTGCACAGCAAGTGACCAAAATTTGACAGGGACTGAGGCGTGGTGGAGAATGGTGAGTGTAGTTTCAAGAATGTGACGGTGTTTACGCTCGGCAGAGCCAACAATTTGAGGTGTGTAAGGTGGGCTGAGGAGGTGTTGAATTCCAGATGCTTGGAGGGTTGATTGAAGACCAATGTATTCGCCACCACCATCAGTATAAAGTGTACCAATGGTAGGGAAAAAAATTAGTAACCAAGTTTTTAAAGCTTAAGAATATTTGAGCTACATCTGACTTGTTTTTTATAGGGAATAATCATGTGTATTTTGTAAATTAATCAACAAAAATTACATAATAACGAAAGTTGTCAAATGAAGAGACAGGAGCCGGACCTCAAACATCGGAGTATATTATTTCAAATGGTCGACTACTAACAATTGAGTTTTTGACCGAAAGGAAGGCAGTGACTTTTATTACAAAAGAGACGAATTGCTGAAAGTAAATGCATGACTCAAAGACACATGAAGTGGAAATGAAGAAACAATTCATTTGGTGTTGCGCAGCTGCGGATGACCAAGTTTTGCATGTCATAAGTGAAGTTGGAGATGTTGGAGTTGCAAAATGGGCTTGAGGTTGTGACCTGGATGTTGTAAGCACAGACGTTGGCCACTCATAAAGGTCATCTTTTACTCCGTCCTTGATGTAGATCTCCCGTGCTCAAATCCTTCACAAGATAAGAATAAGGAAAAAATTCAATGGAGGTCAAATTTTGACGACAAAATTGTGAAATAGAAATTAAATTGCATTTTATTTTTGGGGAACACAAGACTGTGGGAAGTGTAAAGGACGAGTGGATGAAGTAGAGTGAAGAGTAGTTTTCTCAATATGCGATATTGGTATACCATTACCATCTCCTATGATGATCTCATCATTGCCCGAAAACTCTGTTGCAGAGGCAAGATTGGATACATTATCATTCGTATGGTGTGATGTCCAGAGTCCATAATCCAAGAGTTCCTATTGTTGGTGCAGGGAGCGGGCAGCCATGTTAGCTTGCGCTTCATACTTGTCATGGGATTGAGATCGACATGCTTTGGCGATTTGACCGAACTTGTCACATAATTGGTTAGACCCTTTGCTGGTTTGGTTGACGCGAGCCCATCGCTTTGGAAGGATAGTTTTGTTGCTGATTGCTATAGCTTCTATTAGAGTTGAAGGATCCATCACGATTTTGACGTCCTGGCGTATTGTTGGCTGCATTGTTGCGTCTCACAGAGGGGTGATTGTTAGAAGTGCGCTGATTAAACTGAGCTATGATTACAGGAGGAGTTGTCTTAGGTTCTGAGTGTTGAATGAACACTTCTTGGCAAGGAGTTTGTCATGCAACTCTTCAAAATAAAGAGGATTATCTCATGCACTGATCGCCTCTGAGATTTCTTTGAATTCTGGTCCAACGCCACTGAGTGTTTTAATAACCAACTCGGCACCATTTAGTGGAGATCCACTGGCGGCAAGATCATCATCAATCGACTTGATCTTCTTATTGTAGTCTGCTACAGATCGAGTATCCTTTCGGAGTTTAGCAAGGATTTCTCGAAGACCAAAGATCCTAGATTGCAACTTATTTGCTTATGTGATTTGGAGAGTATCCCATGCCTGTTTAGCAGTTTGATCATGGGCTATCATAGGAGTAATTGAGTGATCAACTGAGGCCATGATTGCATTGCGAACCAGGCTGTCCTGTTGCAGCCAAAGCTTGTAGTTGGGGTTCAAGATTGTCTGGTCACTTTCAGTAACAAATTGGGGAGGGCATTCAAGGGAGCCATCAATAAAACCCATCAAACCATATCCAAAGAAGAGTTGTTACTTATGATTACCATGTGGAGTAGTTTGAGTTCCCTGTGCTAGATGATGACTTTGCTGGAGTTATGTTTACTCATTTTGGAAGAGTGGATCTTGACTCGTTGGAGTGGAAGGATACCATAAACAATAAACAAGTATGAAACTTGTGGAAAAACACATACTATTCACTGTAAGTATGTTGCTTTTATAATACAAGAGAGGATAAGTGAGGGAAGAAAAGAACCCTAAAGACTAAGGAGTTCTAGTCTAGATATACAACATCACATATTCAAATAGTATTTGAACTAGGAGTTTGTTTTAGATGTTATCCATATTATCTTCTTCAACTACCACCCTGTTTCAATTGTTGTGGCAGTTTTTTCGTCAACTTTTAAAAAATAAAAGTTTTCTATATTGAAACACTCTCATCTAAACTCATTTTTATAGTCATACAAATATTATGAAATGTCTTATGGTCATAACTTTCAAAAAAAAACATTTATCTTAAATTTTGCATGTACTCAAATTTTATCACATAAATTAACAAATGGGGGTGACTAGTTTAAGTCTTAATATGCAAAGCTTATTTCTGACCTTTCTTTGCTTCGTCCAAACACGCCCTTATTGTGTGGGCTGAATCTCTAGTTATATTAGAATATTGAAACTATGCTTGAAGGTTTGAATGTTGTTACAGCTAAAAACTTGATTTTATTAATTTGAATGGTGTTTTGGAATGTATTCAGTTAAATTCTGCGTTCGCCTTTTCATCTGTGAGTATAAAGTTATATTTGTTGTAACAATTCATAGAGTTAGGGAAGTTGCTGCTACTTTGGAAGATTGTTTCTGTTAAAAATTAAGTTAATGCTCACCTATTTTGTTCAAGTTTGATAAAGTGTGAAATTATCTGATGTCTTTAAGGGATTCTTTGGTCATATGAACCTATTTTGTTACGAAGATTTTTTGTTTTTCCTGTTAATGTTGTATTGGATAAAAGCTGACTGGACCTGTTTAGGTGACACGTGTCTCCCACATGGCACGAGCAGATATTTCAATGGACATATATTTCAACGGACAGACACCCAACGGACAGACGAGCAGACCTAAGGACTTCAACGGTCAACACGGTCTAAATGAGCAATTATTAGCATTATTATCCACGATCATCCATTTAATGGTCATTAAGGCAATCATTACAGCCCAGCGGTTATGGCTTCGCTGAATAAGTGCCCAGCAGTTACTTATTCAGTCAGATCCACGTCCAGCGGCTACAAAATCCCAACGGGTGCCTAACAGGCCTATAAATAGCATTCGCCCTAATCGATTGTAAGAACAACTCTACTTCCTGTCTACACTATAAATAAGAATACTCTCTCACTCTTGCTCAGATATTCTCTCGATTCATATTTTATCGCTTTTCGATTGTTTGAAGTGTGGTTGGTATCGAAGAACTCTCCCCGGAGACAAACGATACAATACGGTTACTTCTCCTTGTTTCCGTTTACGTTTTATTTTTACTATTTAATATTTATATTTCGTCCTCGCGTTATCATCATCCCAACTCGCCGTATAAACTCTTAATCTCAACTATTGATCGTGACTCCGCAAATACAAATTTAATTGTTAATTAGCCTAAAATCGGATCTAGGTTAAACAATTTGGCGACCACAGTGAGAGCCGGTCAATAGCTTTCGTAGGTTAAAAGTCTATCTTTGATATTGTATCTATTTCCGTCTATCTTTTTGTTCTATAACTAACATGGAAGAAAGCAGTTCTCAACGAACTATCGTAGGCGGACAACAGGTAAATACCCCTCCACTCAGTCCTAATTATTCTCTTGATTATTCTCCCGATTATTCGTCCGACGGGCAGCAACAATCTTTCCAAGGACCGGTCAGGCAGCAATATAGGCGTGTGCGTTCTCAGAGCACTACTCCACCCAGGAGACGACGTCATAGGAGTCTCTCCCCTGGCCAAGGGAACCTCCAAGAAACACTCTTTGCTTTTATGCAGGAACAGGCAGAAGTAAATCGAGGGATAAACGAGGCACTTACCTCTCTCCGGAGAAGTAACCCTTCAACTGCAAGGGCTGATGCTGCAGCACCTGACCCTAATGCACCTTCTTTACATACTTCAAGGCAAGGAGGAGAGCGCAACAACGGTGGCACTGCAGATCCGACGACTCAAGCCAATCAGAATCCGAACGGAGGATCTATGGCACCTACAGATATGAGCCTTGTCGTGGAAGCTCTCACCAAACAATTCAAAGAAAGCCAAGAGGCACTTCAAAAATCTCTTCATGAAAGGATCGACCAGATACCAGGCGCTCCACCTACGCTGAAGAAAGTTGACGTCCAGCGTTATTCACAGCGACCCTGGAAGAAGGAGGCAGCTCCAAAAGCGATACCTAAGACGTTCAAAATGCCGAATATTCCAAAGTATCGCGGAGCATCTGATCCCAACGATCACCTCATGATGTTCAGCAACTTTATAAAGGCCAGTGACCTCACCGACGAGGAGATCGAATCAGTACAATTGAAGAAGTTCATAGAAACCCTGGCAGATGGAGCCCTGCGATGGTACTCAATGTTGCCACCCAACTCCATTGGGTCTTTCGCAAAAATGGCTGAATTGTTCGTGAAGGCACACACAGGTGCTCAGAAGACGGAGACCCGAGTAGAGGACATCTTCGAAATCAAGCAGAGACCCGACGAGCCACTCCGCAAGTACGTGGATCGTTTCCAGAGAGAGCGTATGATGCTCCCCAAAGTACCAGATAGATGGGCAGCAATTGCGTTCACCAACAGCTTGGATATTAGGAGCTCAGAGGCCACACGAAGACTTTACGAGTCTCTTCGCGAATTTCCAGCAGCCAGTTGGTCAGACGTCTACAATCGTTACAATTCCAAGGTACGTATCGATGAAGATAAAATGATTGGAACAGGTACTCGAGGAAGGGCTCAGGCTCGCAGCAGCGGATCTGGCGGAAGAGCAGAGACGGAGAGGTCAGACACATGATATGAGCCGTACCCTGACCAATCGCATAACAATTCCAAAGGACGCAGTCGCAACAGTAACAGAGGGTTATCTCGGAGGAAAAATTCTGAATCGAATCTCCGTGGAGCCCCAAGCCTGCCAAGCTTCAACGTTGAAATGACAGAAGTCATGGCGGTACTCAAAGATATGGGAGAAAAAGTCAAATGGCCAAAAGACATGAAGACTGATCCCAACAAGTGAAACCAGGATCTATATTGCGAGTTTCACCGCGACCATGGACACACGACCGAAGACTGCAAAGCTTTAAGGTATGAAATTGCTCACTTGTTGAAACAGGGATACTTGAAGGAGTTCCTGACTGAGAAGGGAAAGCAAACTCATGCAAAGGCTCAGCAGAACAAACCCAGCCCTCCGCGAGCATCCTCTCCAAAGCGGACAGTCAATGTCATTTCAGGAGGGATTGAGGTAGATTCCGTTACCTTCACAGCAAAGAAGTATGCAAAGGTCTCCATTACAAACAACAAGCGCCCTCGATCAGAAGAAGTAATCACATTTGAGGATTTCGATGCTGATGGTTTTCAATTCCCGCATGCTGATGCGTTAGTCATAACGTTACGCGTAGCGGAGTTCGACGTCAGGAGAGTGCTCATTGATGCGGGCAGTTCGGCAAACATTATCCAATCACGAGTTGTAATTGAAATGCAGCTAGCAGATAAGATTGTGCCAGTATCTCGAGTTCTTTCTGGCTTCAACAATTCAAGCAAGAAGACTCTCGGGGAGATTACCCTGACGACTCTTGCTGAAGGAGCAGCCAAGGAGACAACTTTTAATGTTGTCGATGCGGATTTAGCCTACAACATCATTTTGGGTAGACCTTGGGTCCACGACATGCAAGCTGTCCCTTCTACTTATCATCAGGTGTTGAAATTCCCATCCGAGTGGGGAGTACGTGAAGTCCGAGGAGAGCAACGCTCTGCACGAGATTGCTACTCGGTAGCCCTCAAACTACCCGAGGAGAACAATTAGCAATTACAGCAACCGAGGCCAAATATTCCACCCGAAGAAGTTAAGTACGAGGTCCCAGAATTCATCACAAAGATGGGCGAGAGAGAAAACCATATGCCAACCGTAGAAGCTCTGGAACCTGAAGAGCCGTTCGCTGATAAGCCAGAACGAAAGGTGTACTTAGGGACTGAGTTGAGCGAACGCCTGCAAGGAGACATCCTCCAGTTCCTCAAGGAGCGGCATACAACATTCGCCTGGTCCCATGCAGATATGACAGGTATTTCTCCTGATATCATTACTCACAGGTTGAATGTTGATCCATACCACCGCCCGGTGAAACAGAAGACGCGCCAGCAAGGAGCTTTTCGAAAACAGGTAATCAATGACGAGGTCGATCGACTGTTGAAGATCGGTTCAGTACGTGAAGTCAAATACCCAGACTGGTTAGCCAACGTGGTTGTCGTACCTAAAAAGAACGGTAAGTGGCGAGTCAGCATTGACTTCACAGATCTGAACAAAGCCTGTCCGAAGGATTCATATCCTCTTCCCAGGATAGATCAACTAATCGACGCAATAGCCGGACACGAGGTGCTAACCTTCCTCGACGCATACTCCGGATACAATCAGATACTGATGGATCATGAAGATCAGGAAAAAACGGCGTTCATAACCTGTCGAGGTACGTATTGTTATAAAGTTATGCCATTTGGACTAAAAAATGCAGATGCAACCTATCAGCGTCTAGTCAATCGAATGTTCCACGACCATATCGGAAAAACTATGGAAGTGTACATCGATGACATGCTGATCAAATCCAAACGAGCGGAAGACCACCTGGCACATCTGCAAGAAGCCTTCCGGATCTTGGATGAGTATAACATGAAGCTGAATCCAGAGAAATGCGCTTTTAGAGTAGGATCGGGGAAGTTCCTAGGGTTCATTGTTTCTCAGCGTGGCATTTAAGTCAATCCCGCTCTGATTAAAGCCATTGAATCAATACCAGACGTACTTCACAACAGGAAAGATGTCATGAAACTGACAGGGAGAGTGGCCGCTTTGCGCAGGTTCATTTCCCGGTCATCTGATCGTTGTAAAAGTTTCTTTGATGTCTTAAAACAGAGCAAGGAATTCGAATGGACTCCCGAATGTCAGAAAGCACTGAGAGATCTGAAAAAGTATCTGTCCAATCCTCCATTGCTTTCCACACCTCTGGAAGGTGAGCAGCTGCTGATCTATTTGGCAGTTTCGGAGTCATCGGTAAGCGCTGTACTAGTTCGGGAAGAGAAAGGTAAGCAACTTCCTATCTATTACATTAGCAAAGCTCTAGTTGATGCAGAAACCCGTTATCAACCTTTAGAAAAATTGGCGTTGGCACTGGAAACCGCTGCCCGTAAGTTACGTCCTTACTTCCAAAGTCACTCGATAATCGTGGTTACAACTTTTCCTTTACGAAATGTTTTGCACAAACCTGAATTTTCAGGAAGGTTAGTAAAATGGGCTATAGAATTATCCGAATTCGATATCACTTATCAGCCCAGGGTAGCAATAAAGTCACAAGTTCTGGCGGACTTCGTGGCAGACTTCAGCATGAATATATATCCTGAGGCAGAAAAAGAAGCTATTCTTTATGCAGGACAGGCTCCCAGCACCTGGATCTTTCATACAGACGGCTCCTCGAGCATAAAAGGGTCAGGACTCGGACTGGTCCTCGTTGCTCCATCCGGGGAGACGGTAAGGCAAGCTATCAAATGTCCATTCATTACTAACAATGAGGCCAAATAAGAGGCCGTTATTGCAGGATTAGAACTAGCCCGCAGCTATGGGGCAACCATCGTCAAACTGAAAAGCGACTCTCAGCTAGTGATCAATCAGATCAATGGGGGCTTCATTGCACGAGAATCCAGAATGCAAGTGTACCTCGCCCGAGTCAAGGAACTTTTGGCACAGTTTGGTGAATGGGAAGCAGTTCAGATTCCACGGGAAGAGAATCATGAAGCTGATGCTCTTGCAAACATGGGATCGGTAGCAGAAATAGGAGCAGCTAGCTCTTCAGCTGTTGTTCAACTTCTCTACACAACCATGGACAGGGAAAAGTTCGAAGTCAACACTATCAGCACTACTTGGGACTGGAGGAATGAGATAACAAATTATCTTATCCATGGAACTCTACCCGCAGATACAAAAGCTGCTCGAAAACTCCGAGTAAAGGCTGCTCGATATACAATTCTCAACGGCGAGCTTTACCGGAGGATGTTCGCAGGACCTCTCGCAAAATGTCTTGGACCAAACCAGACTAATTATGTGATGAGAGAAGTCTACGAAAGCTGTTGTGGAAACCATTCCGGAGGTAAGGCATTAACCCGGAAGCTGATTCGTGCAGGTTATTATTGGGACAAAATGGAGAAAGATGCAAATGAATTCGTCAGGAAATGTGACAAATGCCAGAGGTTCGCCCATCTTCTCCATCAGCCAGCGGAACCACTGCATTCAATAATCTCTCCGTGGCCCTTCATGAAATGGGGAATGGACATTGTTGGTCCTCTTCCCACGGCACCAAAAGGGATGCGCTTTTTATTGATCATCACTGATTATTTCACAAAGTGGGTCGAAGCGGCAGCATACTCAAGAATACGACAAACGGAAGTCGTCGACTTCCTCTGGCGCTTTGTCGTATGTCGCTTTGGGGCACCCAAAGAAATAGTCATGGACAATGGCCCGCAATTCATTGGCCAGAAAGTGACTAGATTCCTCGACGATCTGCATATCAAGAGGATCACTTCTTCTCCGTATCATCCTGTCGCCAATGGACAGGCAGAATCTACCAACAAAATCATCGTAGAATCTCTTAAAAAGCGCCTCGAGCAGGCAAAGGGACATTGGGTAGAAGAGCTTCCTGGGGTATTATGGGCTTATCGTACAACGATAAAAATGAGTACCGGACAGACTCCTTACTCATTGGTATACGGCGCAGACGCTCTAATCCCAGTTGAGATAGGAGAACCTAGTCTGTGATACGCACATGCCACTGAGGAGTCAAACTCAGTCAACCTATCTGAAGAGCTGGATCTCCTCGAAGAACGCAGAGAGCTGGCCCTCGTGCGAGTGGTCGCCCAGAAAGAACGAATCGAGAAGTATTACAACCGGGGACTATGCGTACGAAGCTTCCAAGTCTGGGACTTTGTACTCAGAAAAGTGTCCCAGAGCACATAAGAGACAAACTCAGGGAAGCTTGGCCCTAATTGGGAAGGCCCCTACAAGGTAATTGCTTCAGTCGGCAAGGGATCTTATCGCTTGGCACGACCAGACGGCTCAACTGTCCCGAACAGTTAGAACGTGGTTCACCTCAAAAGATATCACTTTTAAGTGATATAACGGTTAGTTATACTTACCTTTTATCTTTGCAAAAGTTCTTACTTTTATTATATATCTTCTCTAAATGGTACTAACGACCTAAACAAGGTCAGATCCGTTTAGCTCAACTGGTAGAGCTCGAAGTTCTTCAACTTCGCGGCTGTAGGTTCGAATCCCACAACAGACATACTCCTCGTTTGGTCATATGTGTTCAATATGCAACTCACCGAAAACTCTTTTCATGTTATCACTCTGCGTGCTCCAACATAAAAACAAGGGGGTGGTGAGAGGCCCCTGTAGGCCAGATAAGACCTTATCAAAAGGCGAATTTCTAAAGTTTTTCAAAAAAAAAAAAAAAACTTTAAACGTGATAAAGACTTCCACGGCAAATAAGAGGAGTCATTCACAAGACAAAAACTTTTACGTGAAGGAACTTCCACGGCAAATAAGAGGAGTCATTCACAAGATAAAAACTTTTACGTGAAGGAACTTCCACGAAAAATAAGAGGAGTCATTCACAAAGCAAAACATTTATGTGACAAGGCTTCCACGAAAATAAGAGAAGTCGTTCACAAGGCCAGTGAACTCGGCCAGAGCCAATCTACAAAGCCATGCAACAACTTTCAACTATCAAAACGATAAGCAAAGTTATACGCATAGAGCAATGATTTGGCCAAAAGCAACCACGACTCAGTCAGATTACTCATAGCTTACGACCTCATCCTAATAGAAGGTCAAGTTAAAAACATTTGGGCAGATTTTTGGAAATACGAACTTAATAAAGTTCAGAATTCAAAAAGAAAAATTCCCAATCATAAGGCACGAAAGCCACAACATATGCATACAAAAAAGATCAAAAAGGTCAGAATTCAAAAAGAAAAATTCCCAATCATAAAGGTCATCAACATTTAGGGCTACGACCAGAACTCGACGCAGCAGCTCCGTCAGTTCTGCCGTCGTCCCCTGAAGCTTTATCTTCATCTTCATCGTCATCATCATCTTCGTCTTCACACTCCTCAGGAGAGAGATTCAAAGTTTGTCTTATTCTACGAACAGCGCCCTTTGTGGTCTGCAGCATCTCCTCGACATTAATTTGCTTAGACTGAATCTGCACGAGCAAGGTACGCTTGGCTTCGAGAGCAGCAAGCTTGGCTTTAATTTCAGACTGATCACGCAGGTTGGCCAAGTCCTTGGTTAATGCGGTCTGAGCACTCATTAGTTGAGCGACCTGATCCTTGGCAGCCTGAAGATCAGCCCTGGCTTTGGCAGATCCCTCATTAGCTCTCTGCAGATCCATCTCGAGGGATGCACGATCTTCGATAGCCCTGTTCAAAGAAGTTCGACAATCTTCAAGCAATCTCTCTAAACCTTGAGCAGAGCGTGTGAACCCTTCCCTCTCTTCGAAGAGAAGGTCCTTTTCCCTGGTGAGTGCGTGGATTTGCTCAAGTCGTTCATTGTTGACATTCGTCAACCGACTAACTTCGTCACCAAGGAAACCACACTGCTCTATCAGAGTTTTGTTCTCCTTCAAAGCTTCCAGCAACTCTTTCTTTATCGCAACCACCTGATCGACGTTGTTAAGCCTGGAACGAAACATAAGCTCGGCAGCCAGCATACTTGACTGAAAGAGCAAAATAAGTCAAAGTGAGAAATCCGAGGTTAAAATTACTCCTAACTCAAAAAGATAAGGAATACTTACTCGGGCAGAGTCGGCGGCAATCTGAAAGGCTAACTCCTCATCGCTTAGCTCCCTTAGCACCCATTCTTCACGGGGGCCGATGAGCGAAGAGACCGCCTTAGCCAAGCCGCTTGGCCCTATTATGAAGTTAACATCAGGGGTAAGTTTCAAAGTATGCTTCCTCTCACAGTACTTGGGTTCCCAAGCCTGTTCGGAAGGGTAATTTGGCCAAAACTTGTAACGAATACCCCTGATATCCTTCAACTATGTCTGACCAGTGATGACTGACCGCCAGACGAATCTTGACGATGAGAGGTTAGAGTCACCTCCCACCCCAGGGTTTATCGTCTCGCACTCGCGAAGACCAACAGGCGTTGCTCCCTCAGTAGCCACGTTCTCAAGGTCCTCGAAATGAAAAACTCGAAGACCCCGGCTATCCTCTTGGGGTTCTTCTTCTCTAATTTCCTCCTTCACTTCTTCTTCTTCACCTACTTTTCTTTTCCCCTTGTCTGCACGGGAAGGACCAGCTTTCGCCCCGTCACCAACTCGGGGACTCCTCTGCGGAGTACGGACAGCCTCCTCCTCAGCCCTTCTTCTGTCGCTTCGAAGATGAGGTCTTCGCCTAAAAGGAACATCAACTTCGGCCTCAGTGTCCGAAAGATAGATAACTTCTTTAGCTAAACCCTCTCCCCGTACAGACTCGGGGACTTTAGCAGCAGTGTTGGCATTTTCTTCTACAGGCTCCGGCACACTGACCCTAGAAGGAAGATCACCGCCAGTTGACGAGGTTTGCCCGGCAGCCACGGAAGTCTTACGAGCAGATTTCTTCCGTGCTCCGCCCTCTCCCTGGCTTTTCTTTTTTCTCTTCAGGGAGTCCAGCCCACCGGACAGGAATTCTTCACCCCCCTCCCTACTGCGCAGTGCGTCCACTGAAGCTAGTATAGCCTCAGCTTCAACAACTGGATCAGCAACAGGCTCGGAAGGCCCGTCTTGAGGGGGGGCAGGAAAGAAATCTCCTGAAGTGCCCAAACCTACAGAAAGGGAAAACGGTCAGACACCGAGAACTTTCGAAGAAGAAAAACGATCATGGAGGCAAAATTTTCTCACCATGGTGTTTCACAGTCAAACTGTTGAGAGCAGCAAAATACGCCCATTCTCTTTTCTCCGGACCAAACTTCTTCAAAATCGGCTCAACCCACGTCGTCAGCTCATCGACAGATATGAGCCCGTCGTAAGGTTGCTTGGCCGCTGCACAAAGAAGTTTGAACGAAGTTAGCAAATAAGAATAAGAAAGGAGCATATATAAAAAAAAAACTCGGGGACTCACGCGTCTTATTCCAGACTTCTGGAAGATAAGCCTTGTCATCGAAAGTCAAGGCCGAGGAACGCACGAACAGATACCGGTGCACCCAGCCTCGGTCATCGGTATCCTCAGAACTGCACACCAAGCCCTTGCTTCCGCGCATCCTGGCATTTACGTAGCCATCTTTAAAAATTTGTATACTGTACAAAGAGATAAAATGCTCGTAGCCAAAAGATTGATCGGTTTCTGTCGCAAACCAATCTAAAAGTGTAACTATCCTATATATACTGGGGCTCAGTTGCCCCGGGCAGAGAAGGTACTCCCTGCAAAGCCTCTCCAGTACAGGGTGCAGGGGTAATCTACATCCCACTGTGAAGGGGTAGGTGCACATGGCTGTCCACCCTGCTCTATGGGAAGTAATGTTCTCCCCCTCAGAGACCGGCAAAAGGGGAACCTCATCGCCCCAGTTACAGTCTATCCTCACATGTGGGACCACCTCCTTCGTGATCCCAGACTTAAACCTATACGCCAGCCAGTTACGCGTATCTCCCTCTCTATTGTGAAAGGACTTAATGTTACACTCCGACTCAAGTTCACCCCACTTCTTAGGGATTATTTCTGCAGCAGTAGCCTGGGTAGCTCGGGGCCTGGGAGTGGCCGCCGAGGAACTACCAGCAATATCAGTGTTTTGACTTTTCCTAGATCGTGAAGTCATGCTTTCAGGGAAAATATGAAGTTGTTAAGAAAAACTCAAAAGCTAGTTCAAAGGATTTCAAAGAGCAGCAGCAAAAGAAATAAAGGCAAGTAAAAAGTTTCTCATCAAGTAAACCCCTATTTATAGGAACAAAAAGATTCAGCCCCGCAACTTCCCTCGAGACACGTGGAGGTCATCAGAGAGACTACGATCAGATCTGGCCGTTGAGGGGAAGAATAGGGTTCATCAAAACTTTATAGTATCATCATTACCCTGAAGAGCAGCGGTCACCTCGCAATCAACAGACGACGTGTGCACGTGGTGGAGGCGGTTAAAATCATTACTTTTACCCTTGGGGCACACAGTAGTCACTTCAGAGTAAACTGCGGTTCTGCAGGCGTGCCAGCTGTAGTTACTTTTTTATACGGCGCATTTAATGCGCACGTCATAAGATCTTGTCACTTATCTGATAAGGTTCATACATCATCGAGATGCATCACATGAAGACAAAAAATTTACGAAAACTCCCGCCAAAATTATTATCCACTCCTCGGACAGATACTCTGCCCGAGAAGTGCGGGGACTATCTGTATTGGATAAAAGCTGACTGGACCGTTTAGGTGACACGTGTCTCCCACATGGCACGAGCAGATATTTCAACGGACAGATATTTCAACGGACAGACATCCAACGGACAGACGAGCAGACCTAAGGACTTCAACGGTCAACACGGTCTAAATGAGCAATTATTAGCATTATTATCCACGATCATCCATTTAATGGTCATTAAGGCAATCATTACAGCCCAGCGGTTATGGCTTCTCTGAATAAGTGCCCAGCAGTTACTTATTCAGTCAGATCCACGCCCAGCGGTTACAAAATCCCAACGGGTTCCTAACAGGCCTATAAATAGCATTCGCCCTAATCGATTGTAAGAACAACTCTACTTCCTGTCTACACTATCAATAAGAATACTCTCTCACTCTTGCTCAGATATTCTCTCGATTCATATTTTATAGCTTTTCGATTGTTTGAAGTGTGGTTGGTATCGAAGAACTCTCCCCGGAGACAAACGATACAATACGGTTACTTCTCCTTGTTTCCGAATACGGTTACTTCTCCTTGTTTCCGTTTACGTTTTATTTTTACTATTTAATATTTATATTTCGTCCTCGCGTTATCATCATCCCAACTCGCCGTATAAACTCTTAATCTCAACTATTGATCGTGACTCCGCAAATACAAATTTAATTGTTAATTAGCCTAAAATCGGATCTAGGTTAAACAAATGTGAGTCCAGATTTATGAAATTGACTTAAGTGTTTTAAAACTTCAACCTTTTGTCTCTCCTGTTTTGGTTAATCCAAATCCATGACCTGCATATTTAGCTGTTCATTTCTATCTTCTTAAGTTGCAAAGCATGATTAGGAATCTCCTTTTGTTCGTTGGTTTGTTCAGGCTTATGTGAAAACATTCTTGTTTGACATGTGAAATGTTATTCGATGGTTGAAGGGTCAATCTTGATGTATTTCTTGGCTATGCATCAAAATCTCGAGTCTGATTGGTTTTGACATTAGCTTGAGTGTAATCCTGTTAGTTTCCTTAGCAGAAAAAAAATCCTGTTAGTTCTGTTTTTCTTTTTTTTTCCTCTCTTTTGGTTGAGATTGGTAGTTCGTTTATAAGCTTTCACTTGTATAGATATATATCTATATATCTATAAAAGGAGGATAGTAGTTATAATAGTTAGAGAAGTAGTTAGGAAAAAAATTAGGACAAAATATTGTCCATTGTCTTAAATTGAAAGTGAAATTGAAATATAAATCCTTATTGATAAAACAAAAATTTTAAATGAAGATAAACTATGATGTTGAAACTAAACCAACTTTATCCTTTAGTATTTAAATATGTTAAATACGTTTTTTTTCTACCGGCTCACATTGAAAAGTAAACTATCTATCTATTCTATATTCTATATTCTATAACTATATCTATATATATATAAAAACAAAGAACGCTTAGGACAAAATTTAGGATAAGACATTAGGACAATAATTGTAAGGACAAAACTAAGATAAGACTTTTGTTTAAAATTTGAATTGAAAGATGATAAACACTTTTTAAAAGATAAAAGTTACTGTTTTATCTCAACAAAAATTATATCTGCAGATATATACTAATATATTTTGAACCAATACAATGATTACGTTATTCCTATGTTTATACCATTTGAACCTATATGGATAACAATTAAAATAGAATGAGTTGGTTTGAATGTTATTTCGAATAGTTCGGAATGTCAATACGGAAATGGAGTAAAACAACCTAATGACAGTCTGTTTGGTTACTAGAAAAACTTTTTGAACAGAAATATATCTTTTTGAATTTGAATTTATATTACTCTATCTTAACTAAATCAAGATAAGGCTAAATCTGCATGTTCTTTTAAATAAAATATGTGGTTAGATTGGATAAATTTATCAACAATATTTAAAATTTGAATTGCTCTGCAAAGATAAAAAGTGTGGGTACATACTTTGAAATGAAAAATAAAAGATAAGGTTGCAGAGAGTCCCTTATATAAATTGTGTCAATTGAGGAAGGATATGAGCATTATGTGCTCCAGGAAAAGCTTATTTCTTTTTGATGTTATCAATTCATTATATATACATGCATTTAGGAAATGTAAAACATAATGAGTACTTTTTATGATGCTCGGGCAATATTTGCACGGTTAGACATAACATATTTATTGCTTTCAATGGTTTTTGAGGTTAACTTTGATGATTTTTAAGAAAAAAAGTTATGTTGATTTGTTGCAGGGACGAAAAATGGAGATACAATGCTTTGAAATGGGTCTTGAGGCAAACATATATACTGATAAAGAGGTAACTTAATGTTTATCAAGATTTCGGTTTTATATACATTACAACACACTGTAAGGCATGTTTTGGTAGTTTTTGTTTTATAATTTGAATTTAACCCCAAACCCATTGCATTTGTTGTTGTATAATTTGAATTTAAACAAATTTTGAACGGAAATACAATTTCAACTTCTTAATCTCTTATATATACTCCTTCCATGACCATTTTTTGAGGAGCAATGTGCCTTGAACATATTAATCTATATCTTTTGTCTTCTTCAAAGGGTTTTTGTTCTCAACATATTATCTATATATTTTTGTAATGTTTGGAGTATAAGTTATTAGATATAATTTTGTTTACGGGGAAGGCTTACAAACCAAATTTGTATGGTGCTTATAATCAGTAAGTTTCAGCATTGCATAAAAATTTTCATTCTGTTTGGTTTTGTGAAATCAAAAAATTGCCATTCTTATTTAACTTTTTCTAGATTTTCTATTTTCATCGATGCATAACCACGATTTACCCACAAACAATTCATGTTCCATAAAGTTAATTGTTATCCCCTTCTATATTAATTCCTAATCTTCTTTATTGATGTCTCTGTAAAAGTTATTTTGTGCAACATATATATTCAATTATGTTGTATCTTAAGTTTCATAAACATATTTGATTGTAGAAATTAAAAACATAATATAGTCGCTTGCTATGAATTTGATACATATACTATTGTATTTATTTGCTTTTTGAGAGATATCTCTATTATCATATCTATGCATCACACCATGAGAATAATTAGGTCCATCATGTATCAGGTTCTCAAAATAGTTATTTTCAAGGGCATATAAGAACTAAGGAACTTACTCTTAAAATTTATGAGTAATCTTCAATAAAAATTTATTCTCATTGGACACTCCCCATTTTTTCTATTTAGATTAGTTCAATTTATTTCATTTAAATGTGCAGAAAAATAAATTATATTAGAAGCATAAAATTTTAATAAAGACTATTGAGATTTATGAACAATTTAAAAAACACAACCGGAAATCACTTCTTATTTTATAACACATATTCAAATATAAATGTGCAAAACAAGTTGACTCCTTTACGATTTATTTTTTAGTCTTTTGGATGTTAGCTTCCGAATGTAAATGCACATCACAAGAAACTTGATCAATTATTTCTTCCTGCTTTTTCTTTTTGTTAATTTTTTGGATATTAGCTTCGGAATGTAAATGAATCAATATGTATTTGTTGTCCATGCAAAATATGAGATAATATTATTCTTTCATGCTACCAAAAAAGTATTGGGTCTATCTGTATCATAATTAAGGAACTTTTCTAAATAGTTGTAAATAGTTCTAAAGAATACATTTTTAAATATGTATAGAGATAATTATTCAAGTATATATGTATATATATATGTATGTATGTATGTATGTATAAAAGAAAAGGTGAAATGACAATTGATTTCAGCACTTCGTGTGTTGCTTCTATATAGAGTTACAATAATGCAATCAAGCGTGACCCGCAATTTACCGCATTACCTCAAAGATATAAGTAATATCGATTATATAGTGTTTAAATGTGCACTTTGTATTCAATATACTCAATACCAAGGAATAAAGATGGTGTTGATCTAGATGACAAGAGATATTTGTCCATGCAAAATATGAGATAATATTATTCTTTCATGCTACCAAAAAAGTACCGGGTCTATCTGTATCATAATTAAGGAACTTTTCTAAATAGTTGTAAATAGTTCTAAAGAATACATTTTTAAATATGTGTAGAGATAATTATTCAAGTAATATATATATATATATATATATATATATATATATATATATATATATATATATATATATATATATATATATATATGTATGTATGTATGTATAAAAGAAAAAGTGAAATGACCATTGATTTCAGCACTTCGTGTGTTGCTTCTATATAGAGTTACAATAATGCAATCAAGCGTGAACAGCAATTTGCCGCATTACCTCAAAGATATAGGTAATATCAATTATATAGCGTTTAAGTGTGCGCTTTGTATTCAATATACTCAACACCAAGGAATAGAGATGGTGTTGATCTAGATGACAAGAGATATTAAAAGTAACAAGGCAAGAATGAATCTTATGATCATTTTTAGTTTATGACATGTACATGTACAGTACATGTACTTATATAAACTCCAAACATGTATTTCAATTGAATTTGTTTGAAATGGTTGTACAAGATCACACGAGATAATTTGGCGAGACTTGAATAGGTATGTTACTTTTTAATCATATTTCAAAACTATACATGAAATTGTAATGCAATTGGTTGTGTAAGCTACCTAGAAATTTTCCAAGTCAAAACGTACAAACAAGCGATATTTTCTAATCCTATGTCAGGGAATGCCTACCGACCTTTTTAAGGCTCAGAAATTCCTAATTAATTTAAGCAATGAATAAATTTCAAGCAACGAAACACATAGAAGTACAAAATAAAAGAAACGTTATATGAAAGTGAACAAATTCAATATATATTATTATATTTAAAACCAAATGTTTTTGAAAATTTTAAATATCTGGCCAAA